>JAOXNZ010000221.1:20102971-20113713 GCA_028566095.1 Kryptolebias brasiliensis | reverse complement strand
TCAATTTTGTAGTTGAAGATGTTTCGCTTCTCATCCGAGGAGCTTTCTCAATTCAAAAATAGAGAGTGTGGAGTTTGCGCTCTCCACAAGTTGAAGCGAAACGTCTTCAACTACAAAATTGAAGTCCAGTTGCTTTTGTTTTTAACCTTTTTTTGGATTCACACAGAGATAAGTATTTTTTTCCTCAAACTGTTATTTAAGCAATTTTAATGCTTAAAGATGGAAGGAACGGGTCTCAACATTAAGCTGGTTACTGACCAGATACGTGACAACCCAGGCAAAATGTAATCGTCTCCACCTAACATTGTTCTGGTAATGGCAGTGCTTGAAAGGAGGTTTGCAACAAATCTTTTGGTCTCTTATTCATACGAGTCTCACAAACACAGAGTATCACTTTCCCCTGGTGTTATGTTTTTATAGTGTTCATAAAGCTTTCATGTCTTGTCAGGTTTCAAAATCAAACTGGCTAATTTGTAAAATTGTTATGATTATTATTATTATGATTATTATTATTATAATTATGATGATGACTGCCCCAATGCTTAACCATAATTGTTTTTTTACTGACATACAGTAGATTTTTGAAGATTTCTAAGCCTCCAAGTACATAATTAAATTGTTAATTTAGAGATTGAGCTTTTCATCTTGTAGTATCAGTTTCCTAATTTAAGTATGGTTATGTGGCTAATGCTTTAATTCTGCAATGTTAAATACCACCCAGCACTGTACCCCCAAATTACCTATATTTTGTTACATTTTACAGGAAAACTTGATAAAGGTTCCATCGGCCAAGGAAAAATCTTCTCTACCTTATGTAAGCGTAATGACAGTTATTTCAGAGATAATTTTTTGTTTTAAAGAAATCAGGTGCTTGGGTGTGTATGATTTTTATTGACCAGGTGTTTGTGAAGAAATTGTAAAATGTGGTGTGGACGTTAAAACTTCCAGAACATTATACATTTCCTGAAAAGGGTTTATTCGCAAGAACTGACACGTTTGTCCACACCAAATTTTACTCTTTTGGTTTTGGTAAAACGATTCTTGTCCTAATTTTCCTTTTCTACCAGGTGTCAGTTTTTAAAGCAGCAGTTACTGAGTGGTGATTGGTGAACCTTTAACTCTTACTGTGTTCAGATGTCAAGCATTGTGCTGACTTCCCTCTCTGCTTCTCATTCCCAGGAGGATGCACAGGAAGAGTCGGGATGGAAGCAAGTGCACGGAGATGTTTTCCGTCCCCCCAGGAAGGGAATGCTGCTCTCTGTGTTCCTTGGACAGGGCACTCAAATTTTCATCATGACCTTCATCACACTCTGTAAGGACTATTTTACTTTTGTATTAACAACAGAGTTGGGCAAAATTTATGATTCACTTGTAGCAGAATAAGGACAGCAATAAGGAAGCTTGTTTTGATAAGGTCCAAGGAGATCTTCTATTATTTGCATTTGTAAAATTTATCACTCAGGGACTACAAGGACACAAATATTGTGTTGAATTTCCGATGGATAATCACTCAAACTAAATAGGCAGAAGACAATCCACCACATTATCATCACATTTTGAGCTTAAGTGTGAAACTATAAACCTGTGAGTTAAATGTTAGAGTGCAGCTGACACCAAAACAACATAAATAAAAGAGTGTTGTACAGCTTTGGTTCCAACAGCTTTGCTCACACAGACATGAAAACCCAAGTCAAAGCACTTAATGTATGTGCTCACTATGTCTGACGGTGAGCACATAACTCCCCACCTCTCTGATGAGGAAGGAGCCTGAACCTATGTGCGAGGTTGAGACTAGATAAGGTTGGGCTCACCACAATGTACAGTTTGGACAGGCTGGACCTTATTTCACTCTGGAGTTGCCCATGATGAGAGGAGCCAGGCTGGCATGGGGCTGCTTATAGCCCCCTGGCTTGGCACCTGTGCATTGGCGTTTTCCCCAGAAGATGAGAAGGTACCTTCCCTGCACCTTCGGGTGGGGGGAAAGGGCTCTAACTGTTGTGGCTGTGGAGAGAGATGTCTGGGCTCAAGCTGCTGCCCTTGCAACCTGGTTCTGGCATAAGCGGCAGATAATGGATGGATGGATATACTCTAGGGGGAATGCATGTCCTAGACTATTGCAGTGTGACATAGATTCTACATTTCTGCAAAAATGGAAATAAAATATTCCAAACTGGAGGTGAACTATGTCTCCAACCGGTCTTAAGAGTGCTACATCTGTCTTTTGATACCTGCGCAGAATCGGACTATTTAATTTCAAAAGTCTGCTCTAGCAGATTAAATCCTAAATGTGGGGGCAGCTGCCAAGGTGGGTAATGATGTGGGCAGAGGTAGAAAAACAAAATAATCTGCATGGCCAAGAATGGAGTTTTGCAAACCGCGCAGTCATGGTGTTCTTAGTTTAAAACACTCAGAATTCCGTGAGACTGCAACAGAAAACTTGCATATTTTTGTGCATTTCTTCTGAAATTTTGCGATGCCAATTAGTATCCAACAGTCGCAGCCCAGTGAGATATTACCTTAAGACTCAAAGAAGCCACTGTGAAGTCATAACTTTGAATACAATCTTAAGTTATGGGACAGCAGATGTAACCATTAAGTATCTATAATTTTAAACATACTTTATATGCACATACAGTAATGGCTATTTGTATGAAAGAGTCCACTGATGACTCTTTGTCCACTATAGTCCTGGCCTGCCTAGGATTCCTGTCTCCTGCCAACAGAGGGGCTCTGATGACATGTGCTGTGGTACTCTGGGTTCTGCTGGGGACTCCTGCTGGCTATGTGTCTGCACGTCTTTACAAAAGTAAGTTTCCACTTTATTCCCTTTTTTTTTAATAATCTATTACCTGCAAAAAAGCAAAGGTCTACACACTTTTGTTTTGGAAAACCTTGTAGTATTCCTAACATGGAAAAAGTTGAACAATGCTCAAACTAGAGAAAACAAGATCTACCATAACAACCCAGAACTGAAACATTTTCTGAAAGTTCAAGTGAAAGCTGAAATTTTACTTGATCACTTTGACTTAAGTTGAGTTTAGATGGCTAAAATGTCAGTCGACTTAGGTTAGTGGTTCCCAACCCTGGTCCTCGAGGAACACTGTCTTTCATGTTTTAGTTATTTCCTTCCTCTTCAGCAGGTCTTCAAGTTCTGCAGAATCCTGTTAATTACTCACTCATTCAAATCAGGTAAACAAGTAAAACATGCAGGATGGTGTTCCTCGAGGATCAGGGTTGGGAATCACTGATGTAGGTTATTTGTCAGAAATGTTCTGAGATTCCTCAAACTGAGACCACTAACCACTGTCTCCTTCATATAAACATTACTTATAAGTATTTCACAGAACCTTTCTGAAAAAAAAACATCCTTTTAACTGTCAGCACATACTGTCATCGTTCCTGTCATTGATCTCACTCCTCGTCTGTTCTTTTCAGCTTTTGGAGGTGAAAAGTGGAAGACCAACGTCTTGCTGACAGCACTCCTGTGCCCAGGGTGTGTTCACTTACTTCATTCGCTTGGCCACCGCCTATAATCTTATATTTCTACGCTTCTTATCAGTCCTGGAGCCAATCTGTAACCTTGCACACCCAGTGATGCTCATCTTTGTGTCATTGTTTCCTCTCTAGGATTGTATTTGCTGACTTCTTCCTGATGAACTTGATCCTGTGGGTGGAGGGTTCATCTGCAGCAATCCCCTTTGGTACTCTGGTGGCCATTTTGGCTATGTGGTTTGGAATCTCTGTGCCCCTCACTTTTGTCGGCGCCTATTTTGGATTCAAGAAACCTGTGAGTTAGACTTCCTAAGATAATTATTTGTAGAAAGTGTAGACAAAACCCATGTCACTTTTTATTACTGATCTTTTTTTTTTTTTCTTTGCAGGCAATTGAGCAACCAGTACGAACAAACCAAATTCCCCGTCAAATTCCTGAGCAGTCCTTCTTCACTAAACCTATCCCTGGTATTGTCATGGGTGGGATCCTGCCCTTTGGCTGCATCTTCATTCAGCTTTTTTTTATTCTTAACAGCATTTGGTAAGTCTAAAAATGCAGTCTATCCTGACTGGTCATTTTTTGAATACCTTACAGTCCAGTAAAGAGGAATTAAAGCTCTGCGCCTGTTGACTCATACTCATATTCATATAACTTGTTTGTTTTAGGTCTCATCAGATGTACTACATGTTTGGATTCCTGTTCCTGGTTTTCATTATCCTGCTCATCACCTGTTCTGAGGCAACAATTCTGCTCTGCTACTTCCACCTATGTGCAGAGGTACCTGAATGATCAGGATGAATTTTCTACACTGGACATATATTTCCTATCAGATCCTAACATATGATCTTTTTTTCCTGCGCATCAAGGACTACCATTGGTGGTGGCGTTCCTTCCTGACCAGCGGCTTCACGGCAGTTTATCTGTTCATCTATGCTGTGCACTACTTCTTCTCAAAGCTGCAAATCATTGGAGCGGCCAGTACCATATTGTACTTTGGATACACTATGATTATGGTCCTCATCTTCTTCCTCTTCACAGGTGAGAATTTCTTTTCAATACAAATAAACTCTTTTTAGAGGCAGTTTAATTTCCTGTTTGTTTTGACTTATTGCAAAGATCTCTTATTAGTTTCCCTGTAGATGTAAATTTAATACAAAACATTGATGTCCTTTTTAGATAGTTACACTGCAGTCTTTTATGACCAGTGAGTAAGCTTTAGAGGCAGAAAGAAGTGCGCAGATTTTATCACTTGCACTGTTTATTCAGTTACTCAGCAATCAGTTCAACAGTGGAAAGAGGATTCAGGATCCTGCCTGAAAATAAACAGGATTTTTTTAAAGATTGTCCTATATTTGTTTGCCTGCTTAGTAATGAAAGACAAGTCTTGTTTTTTTTTCTCTGACAGTTCAGACTCAGACTGAATGAAAAAAGTGTCTTCAGAACATTTAATGTTTGAGTCTGTTTAAAGAAAAGTCATAAATCTAAAGCAAATAGAGTGAAATGTCTCTGTTAGTCTCGTCTAGTTTTCAAGACTTAGTTGGGACAGTTTCAGTGTGGTTTGCTGTTTGACAAGCAGGAGTCAAATATTATCAGGGACTTTATTTTTTGTTGCTCAAAATGTACAGCCAACTCCACTGATCATGGTTGATTATTCTTTTAGTTAGTTTTGTTTTTCCTGTTTGCTCTTAAATCTATCTGTTTGTCTTAAGATTGAGAAGATGTTCTTCATACAGTATCACAAAGATAGTATGAAAAGAACGTCATTACCTCTTAGTTAAAAGCCGCAGACACTTGTGTTTTATATCAACAGTCTAGTGGCGCTCTTGAGCTTTATTTCGCAACGAATGAATGAAATTCAGCATCTGTGCGGAAAGGATAATGAGTAATAATGATGTGCAAATACCCGCCTAGTCTGTATGTCGCACAAGAGTATTTGGCTCATCATGATGCCACACGACGACATACTTTCTGCTGGTATATTGTCGCGAGGGAAGATAAAAATTACCCTGTAGCTCTGCTTGTCACTGTGGCACTGTTTGACAATGTCTTGTGACAGAGATATGAGTAGAAAGTGGATAAGATGTCAAAAGATTATCACCACAAAGTGTTTGAGGAAAAGATGATCACTTTCCCTCCTTGCTTCTAGTTTTGATCTTAATAATCCTAATCCCTGTCATCTCCCCTAAAATGTTTTTATTTTGGCGTCTGTTTCTGTCACCTCAACCCAACTTTGATCACATCTTATTTCAGGGTTTGTGTGTGGCCCCCATTGAGAAGTCAGATAGGATTTTATAGCCAGATGAACTGATCCAGGATTTTGGCTAATCAGGCTTATAAACACAGCAGAGCTCTGGCAGACTTGTTCTTTCCTTGACAAAATGAAGTGTTAATGCTGATGTTTCCTTGCATATTTTGAGATTCCACTCTAAACTATGCCAAAATGTCCCCTACCCTATACATTTTGCTGAATTAATTTGGTTATGCTGTGATTTTAACCCTCTGTTGACAATGACTCAGGTTTATTTTGGAATCTCGGGGTACTTCAAGTATCAGACTGGTCCCAACCAAGGTCCAGTTGATGCATCAGGAGTTTATTCAGCATTTTGTATTGTGTAGTGACAAAAAACTTTGTGTATACTGTTTTTATGTAACATTTGTTTGAAAATACTATGTAGTAGTACTATGATGCATTTTTGAATTGGTGAGAAGTTTTTGTAAATTGTATCCAGTTTTGTTAAAGAAAAAATCATGTCATGAGGAAAGTTTAAGAAGAATTGACTTATTTTTTTACTATTCATAGAAAAAATAGGAATATAAATAAATGTCCCTTTTGCAGTACAGAGCTTAGTGTATGTGGTGTTAAGTATAAACGTGGTATTTCAAAAAACTTTAATGCGAAGTTAGTATTTAGTTTTTCAACTGTGTGCTGTATGGAAAAGCAAGTGTTAGATTGAAATCTGGTATCAGAAAATATCAGTAAATGTAAAGAAATCTTAATTCAAATGTTCCTAAATTGTTGTGTTTGATTGTTTGTTTTCAGTTGAGCTGTTAGTTTTAAGACCTTTTTAAGAAATTGAATTTGAAAAGATTTTTATCTGTTTTTGCTATATGGATGATATGAGTTTTTGTTAATAATTTACCTATTTTGTTTCCTGTCTTCAGGTACAATTGGCTTCTTTGCCTGCTTCTGGTTTGTAAATAAGATCTACAGTGTGGTGAAGGTGGACTAGAGGACTGAAGGAAGGACTAACGTCTTGCTTTCACAGTGCTGGGCTCCTCAGTGCTGCTGTGTAATAATGTGGTCTGAATAGACCTGAACTGAATCCATCACATGTGATAGAAAAATCCCGCAGAGCAGAGCCCGTCCTCTTTTTGTGCTTTAAACCTCTGTTGCTATTTTCTTTTTTAAAACTATACGAGTTTGTGTTCACTGTTGACCTGTAATATTTTGAATGGCGCCTTGAAAATCAACGGGGGTTCTAATGATGAAATTGTCACCATGAGCCGTTTGTTTTCTGAAATGTTTTACTTTAATATTCTAAAGAAGGTAAAATACTTAGCGTTTTATTTTTCTATTCTCTCATGGTTTAATGTTCCTTTTTTTCACTACCTGTTCTTTATGGAAACAAGTGTGTACATATATTGTATAGAGAAGGAGAACGTGTGAGAAGGCTACTTAAAGATTGTCACCATTATCAAGCTTTCATTTGAAGTCTTTTTGTTTTCCTTAATTTTGTTTTTTAGTGTGGATTGGGCTATAACTCCTTAAATATCAATCTGTAGTTAAAACATATAAAACATCAATGTTTGTATGATATATGTCCATTTTCTTGATTGCATAGAGTAGAAGGGTGCACCATGTACAGGAGGCACATCTGTATTATAGAGCAGCTTCAGCTTGTTGCCCATTAAGGATGAACTCTCTATGACTTACATGATGCGTTTGGCCACAACAAAAAATGAATGAATTTAAAAAAATGTCCTCCTTGTTAATTATAACTCAGTCAATGAGTTTACTGTTTTAAGTTGAAGTCTTTAACTACATTAAACACTGCTGCTGTTTGCTTCAGGCAGTGTGAAGTAATCATCCAAGGTGATCACTTTACCAATAAAAGTAATTCATTCAAAGAGGCAACTCTCATTGTTTTTGACCTTTAACTCGTACCCACAGTAAACATTCCTCCTTTCTGGCATGTTTTTAGCTGGATGTAAGCCTTTCGGTGGTGAACAATAATGTTTTTGCTTGTGTGTGTATTCATTGATCTGCAACTCATGAACCACAAAACAAATTTGAATGAACTTGCAGAAGGTGATCATTGGACGTTCATCTACAACTGATAAACTTTAGGGATCAACCTGATTCAAGATGGCTACTATAGCCGCCTAACTTAAATGCAAAAATAGAAATAACTAGACTGTTGGTTATCCCCAGCACATATTCTGAGCTCTTAACAGATTTATTAGGGTTTTGTTTAAAGTTTTGCCATTAAATATTTGGAGTTGGCTCCGTCTGCATGTTAGCAAAATATCTCATGAACTACTGGGCAGATTTTAATGAGACTTTCAGGAAATGATCACCGGATGTACATCTACAATTAATTTACAGAACCATCCCAGTTCAAGATGGTGGCCGCAGCCAACTCACCTTAGAAAACAAAAATAAGTATAATTCAGTCAGTTTTCCAGCTATTGTGCTGGTGTGGTAGTAGCTGAGAGTCATTCACAACACACTCCAAGTGCTACGTATTGCATGAGATTTTGCTTGAAACTATTGGTAAATGTTAGGCAACCCTCCTGTCTTTTTGGCAAAATATCTCATTAACCACGGGCAGCTTTTGATTACATTTTCAAAAAGTAATCATTAGACGTATGTTTACAACCGATTACCTTTTCACGCAAATCCAGTTCAAGATGGCCACCACAGCTCATCAACATTAGCCAACATAAAAACGGCTGTATCTACAAAATTTAATGTTGCAGTAGATGAAAGTCATTCAGACACTCCGAGTGTGACATCTTGCAATATTGTATAAAATTGCACATAATGTTACTTTTAAGGTTTGACCAAAACAGCTACAACTTTGTCGTTTTTCAGCATAAAAGAAACTTAGTTTCAAACTCTGGGAAAAAAAACAAACAAAAAAAACTGGTGAATGGCATGCATTCCTCCAAAGGAAAGCTATTTAAATTCAGATTTGGCATGACAGAGATTTATTATTAGAACTTTGCTGACAAATGCAGTACAGTGTGCCACTTTAAAGCCACAAACTTGTCTTTTCTCTTAAAAATATCAGTTTAACCATTTCCTTATTAAAAATTTGAAATCGAACCACTGATTCATATTTTACTTGTACTTTTAGAAACTCACAGCTTGTCTGCTCTCAAGCCTGAGGAATTGGTCAAGTCCTGCCGAACATGAAGTTACACTTCGGACACGTTTCACACACAGTTCCTTTTATTAAACAGAGAATTTATTATTAAAACTGAAAATTGTACAAATGCTCAAAATATTCACAAAATGTGTTTTTTTTTAAGACAAAAACATTTTCTCTTCTTTGCTGAAATACACACTGTTCTCTCGAGTCTGACAAGCCTGATTGTCAACTATTGTAGTTTGGATTTCTCCACTGACCTGCTGAATAAACTTAGGGCTATCACCAAAGCAGGTCTGATGAGATGGAAAATATTTTGCAGAAAACTATCACAGTATAATAAGAAAGGAAATACACCAAATTCACCCAGGCTCAGTCAACTAAGCCTATTTTCTCTTTTGCCAAAAGGTACAAAAACGTGACAAAACGAAGGATAAGCACTTAGAAAATGCACCCAAATCATGCTTTTAACTCACTGAACAGAGTTGGTCTGAGATGAGTTAATACAAGCATTATGCACATCTTATCTAGTGTTTTTTTTTTTTATTAAAATATTGTATTAAGAGGTATTTTTACAAGTCTACATGTGTTCAATGGAATGTAAGAAATCAGTTACGTAAGCTCTTCTGGCATGCAGCCTACTTTAAATAACTGGTGCACAGAGTTCGCTGTATTTTTATCGCTTTGCTCTCGATACTGTAGTGTTAAAAAAAACTGTGTGTCTTCAGAGAAAATCTGTTGATACAAAGGCAGTAAATACCAAAGATGGCACACTGAAGCAAGAGGTAAAATTTCCCTTTTCGTTAAAACTGAGAACTAAAAGACATGTATACATCTGACCATCCCATCAGCAGGAGGGAAAACATTTTTATGCTCTTTATCTAACAGGCACAGGTTGATTTTCTTTTTTAAAAAGGCGCTTGGAGACTAAAATGTTACTGCAACTGGAAACAGCTGTACTCATAAACTCAAGATGATTGAAGAACTGCGATGGGCACTCCATTTTTTTATTTCTCTATAAACGATACCCTGAGTTTAAAAGTTGCAAAAAAGCTCATTGCACTAAAGCAGTGGTTCCCAAACATTTCGATTTTCAACTCGCAAAACATTTGCAGAAACCTGTGACCCCAGCTTTGCTGTTTGAAGTATATAAACATTGCAAATAAGTGATGTAACATAATCTCATCAACAATTATACTCATTTTTAAAACCCATTTCTGAATACTATTTTTAACTCTGTTATATTAGGGCTAAATATGTAATTTTATGTGATTTCTGCAAATCTTAAGTCCCCCTCATGGTGTTTCATGACCCACAGTGGGGTCCGGACCCCAACTTTAGGAATCACTGTACTAAAGGATAGTACCCTGTTCCCTCTACCACACATGACGCAAACAACACAAGAAAATAAATGAGAGTAAATGTGCAGAAACTGAGAACTACTCATCTATGACTTGTGTCAGAATAGAACAGAGACTGAAATATAAGAATTTGAGGAGTTTCAAAAGCCCATTTGAAATAATAAATACAATAATTCATGAATTTTAAATACTAATGATAGAAATGCAGACAACAGATAAAACCAGCTGCACACTTCTGTACACGTGGTAACTCTTAAAAATGTATATGTTTAAAAATATTTGTGCTCATCTCTCACAGATACTTACATTAAATATTACTGATGTAATGTTAGCATCAAGGTTATTTTTTAAAGATATATTAGACTTAAGACAAACCAGCACAAGATCATTATGTTGACGATCAAGTACCACTAATTGTAATATCAAGAAGGTCTTTATGTATAAACACCCAGCGTGAGAAGCTCTCCATGTGAGAGCGTATATGCTGCCTGATGAGAGCTCAAACTGCTCATGAGC
>JAOXNZ010000221.1:20039267-20055632 GCA_028566095.1 Kryptolebias brasiliensis | reverse complement strand
CAAGATACAACAGATTAGTTGTTAGATTTTCATGGTCTTGTTTGCCAGATCTATTAATTATTTAGTTAACAAATTATTTATGTGTAGCAACAAGCCTTTTGGTTTTGGCTCCACAACTAAAGTACAGCCAACATTGTCATCATATTCATTTAAATCTTCTGGTACCAAAGTATTTGTAGTTACTCTTATTGATTCTAAATTTATGTTGCATGAATTGTAGGCATGAGTTGCTCTTTTGGGTTGATTAGCTGTTTAATTGCTCAACATTTACAATGCAGCTGTTCTACAGATTTTATTTATAATAGGTGGATTTATCAGTTTATTTTATAGATCAATGAAACGCAGGTATTTTTTCTTACATCACCTTTTGTCTTTTAGTGGCCAGTGTGGTGACGTGGGTCTGTGACGTGTGAAGTTCATCACTGGGCATTTATTGGGCACCAAAAGGGAACCATTAGTGAAGCGTTAACTAACAGCCATGCTTTAGGTGTGACAGTGATTATTAGGAGAAAATCCTAAAAAATAAACAAACCTGGAATTTAAATGGAATCATCCAAATGCAATGTACTGAGATATAGAAGTCTTTGGTGTTAGAATTGTGTTTATTATTGCCTTTCACGTAAAGCAAAAGGCAATAGGGTTTTTGCTCATGTCTGTTTATGTGTGCATGTACGACTGTTTGTCTTTAGCATTGGCAAAATATCTCATGAACGTCTGGATGGATTTTAATAAAGCTCTTAGAAAGTAATAACTAGATGTGCATCTACAACTGATTAACTTTTGGAGTCAACCCAATTTAAGATGGCCACCACAGCTAATCAACATTAGCCAACACAAAAATGGCTATAATTCAGTCAACTTTACAGATACTGAGCTTAAATTTAATGTGGTGGTAGCTGAGAGTCATCGTCAACATGTTCTTTGAGCACTAACACATCATGGGAGATCTCACTATATTGCATGAAATTGTGCATAATGTAATTATTAAAGATTTGAAAAAAATTGCTATAGCTCCATCCCTTCTCAGCATAACAGGATCTTATGCTAAAACTCTGACATGAAAGGTGGCGGGTGATTCTTTTAAGAAAGGCCTTTAATATTGATTACTGTATTTATCTGCTGAATATGATTGTCTGAAATAAACTTTTTTGTGAGCTCTGGTCCCAGCTGTTGCACTGCTTTAACTTACTGTTTGTTTTGTATTTGGGCCTTAAGCAAACTGAAACTTAAACATATTATAATTAAGGAACAAATAAGATTTTTTTGAAGCTATGAAAAGCAACATACGCTCACTGAGACATTTATTTTCCAATGAAAGCCTCTGTTTTCTTTCTGATTTGTTTCTGATTTGATTTTTTTGAATCCTGGGACTGCTTTGATGTGATGAACAACCTCAAGTGTTTTCTTCTTCTTAATACCCTCCTGCCTTGGAGAAGTAGAACAGAAAAATATATGAAAAGATGGTCAGTCTGTTTTTTTTCTGACAACATGCAGCTCACTCTTTAATCTGTTTTTCTGTATATAACATTATAGATGTCATTGTGATTGTTGCTGGTATTGCTGTTTTAACGCTCTAAAGAATAAATGAATGGGTGGAAGTGAGTGACGGCAGATCCAGTGATCACCGAGGGAATAGGAAGCCCTCCTTAGACACACAGTCATCCACAGACTCACACACAAAGCCTTTGAAAGACTCATGAGAGTTGCGTTTTCTTTTTTTAAAGTCTCTAAATCTTTTTCTTTTTTGTTTTCTCAGTTGTTTCTGTATGGTGCCGTTGTTTGTGTGCATTTGTGTTGCTGTACAAGCTCTACTACTGCACTCCTCTACATATCAAAGCAAAGGTGGAGTACCGTCAAGGGAAGTTGTCTAATTAACAATGCTGCCATTCTCACAGACAATTGTCTCTGGCAAAATTTCTACAGCATCCTCCACTCAGAAGCAACCACTCAACAGGAAATGCACAAAACACAATGTGTTTTGTGATTATTTTATGTTGTAGTGACAATACCGCACAATGATTTAAACAGGTCCTTTTTTGTTGTAATAAGAAAGAGATATGCAATATGGCGGGTTTTCGTGGTGGTAAAACACACACATAACTGTTAATCAGTTTATGGAAGAGATAATATTTACATTATATGTCTGAATAATTATCAAGAAGACATTACTTGAAGCTTTATTTCATCATTTAACGTAAAAAAAATCAGTGGAAACGTTTATTTATTTATTTAATAATTATTAAATAATTACATTTATTTATTTATTTAGAGAAATATCAAGAAGACTTTAGCCTTGACTTTAGGACTTAACGGGCGTATTGTTAAAAGCTATGTTAAATTTTGAAATAGTTCTGTAAGGTCAGACAGAGTGCCTAAAATTAGACAATACCTACCTGCCAGACAAACAGAATGTTAAAAGGCTGAAGATAAACATTTAATTAGAACCTTAATTTCCAATGCAATACCATAGAAATGTATGTACCACAACTTGATCTGCAAAGGCACATTTGTCTGCTACAATTCTTGTGCTTTCTTTTTATTTTATTTTATTTATTTATTTTTTATTTTTCATTTAGATTTTTAAAATTAATTAGTTAACAAGGCAACAAGAAGTTGAAGTAGATAAAATGTTTTTATGTAAAACACCCTCTTGTAGCTTTAAACCAAGAAGGTTTTTCTGTGGTTATTCTGTTTCCAATATTCCTATACGTCTGGTAACTTAGTTTGCAGCAACATTTTCAGTCCTACTGTTCTTCTTAAATCAACTTAAGATTGTTTTACTATTTCAGCTCAGACAATAGACATGTTGGAGGTTTTCTAAACCCATAGTGTTAACAGAAAAAAAAATAGTTGTATATATGAAGGCTGTGAACATATGTACAAAGAAGGTTGGCAGCAGCTGACGGGCACTTGCTGGTGGAGGGTGATGATCTCTCTGGGTTGGGGGATGCTGGGCTGGATCCTGCTGGGTCTTTTGTCACCTCTGCTAATTATATGATCCTGGTGACCTTGTCGTTGCTGCCCGGTGACGCGTCAGCAGGAGCTGATGTCACTGCCCTCTTCTTTAAGTCATAACTAGACACCTGACTCCATTACGAGCTGTGGTCATAGACTCTACCGGCACAATGGAGGATTAAATGATGTATAGCTAGATGACAGTTGCATATAGCCAACATATAATAATGATGGTGCACAATTAAGCGTAGCTGAGTTACTCAGCTGAGATCCTGTCATTATTATAGCTGTTTAATGTATTATAGTAGTTTAACGTATGGCCAATAAAAGACCCCACCCCCCCACCCCCACCTCTGGTTTGTGACTTTATGACAGTGTGGGTGAATACATATAGAAGTATAGCGAGAAATAAACAGTTAATGTTCCTTGGATTAATGTTCTTGCAGAGATGCAGGGAGTATTAAAGGGGAGAGTTACAGTTTTGAACATTAGTATACTACAAACATATGAGGATAACACTTGACAGATGCTCACAGGGTGATATCAGGCTCTATCTTATGATTTTTCATTAACTGGGCTGTAACAGCTGCAGTTGTATATCTCACTCAGTGGTGACAGCCGTAGCATGCCAAGTCTTATAAAAAAGAAAAAAAAAAAGAAAAAAATCATCACTCAAATTTTGTGCACGCCTTTGGAATTTCTTTCAGTGAACATGTGACACTTTTCAGATAAGTGTTTTTTGTGTTAACAAAATGGAAATCTTAATTTTGCTAAGCTAATTATAGCCTGCAGTCTGTTGCTAAGCAACCTAATGACAGGAGGCAGCAGGGAGTCAAGAATCTAACCTTTGGCTGGATGGAGCCAAGAGGTGACATTTGGATTTCCTTCATATCACCTCTATTGATGCTCTGTGCTCAGAGCTGGCCTGTGTTGTGCTTCACAGTTCAAATAGTTTAACATGTGGTTTAAAGTAAGTCGTCTGTTTTTAATACAGTCAGGAAGAAACACTGTTTAAACTCCTGTAAGCATATTTAAAGCTCTCAATCAGCGTCAGTCAGTTTAAACAGAGAGCTGTTATGAAATGACAGGCCCTATACATGTGAGTGGAGGGGTTGAATGAGTCATTTTGCATTGCATAAATGTGCTCTAGCTTTATATCTTGTCTCACACTCTGTTAGTGTGAAAAATGTCATGGCTATTTTCATGATGCGACTCTGAAGGGCACTAATGTGCTAAGGGACGTCTGCTGTTACCTTATGGCATGATCATGCCATTGAATTTAATACTGGAACAACACCATATGCATCAGTAGACACTGTACAATACTTTTTACACTGACTGTGAAATTGGTACATAAGTATTTATAATTCTTGTTTAAAAGAATACAAGGAAACAAGAAAACAATCTTTTGAATATCACAAATGCATTGCCTTATAGCATTACACAAGCGGAGTATTTACACCTTGAATTGGCCAAGAACAAGGCCTGTATGCTTTGGATTTTTCTTTGTGAGTGTCTGATCTTTTCTTCTGATGTGTGTATGTGTGCGCGTGTGTGTGTGTGGTTGGAGGGATTCGTGGCTCAGCGCCAAAATAGTTTTGAAGTATCTGTGAAAAGACTCTTAATCCGTTTTATTTGCTCTGCTACCTCGGTACCATTTGTCCACGCAGAGCTCCAAACCCTCCGCTCCACCCAGTCATTTCAGGGATTTAGTGTGGTCGAGCAGAGGTGCAAGAGCCCTGCAGACAGTTAAAAAATAGCCATCTGGCTGGGGAGTTGGTGGAAGGGGTGTGTTGGGAGATTGGGATTGGGGCGGGGGAGGTTTGGGGCTGAGGAGTCATGCTGGGCAATCAAAATGACGGACAGCAGTGAGAAGTGTTTTGCGGGCTCTCACGTACATGCAAAGTAGCCCGACTTGTGAGCATTCACAGCTCCCTCTGGCCTTCAGGTAAACACTGCCTGGCCAAGGTATGCGTGGTCTTTCCCCACCTCAATGTGTGTGATTTTGTTTGGGTATGATAATCATATGTTTATTGGCATGCTTGGGGAGGAAAGAGTGAAATTTTTATGATGTTTACCTTAATGTCAGTGGCTCAAGTTTTTTTTTTTTTTTCTTGGGGCGTATATTTAAAAAAACAATCCTGCCAAAATTATATCTGAGGGTTATCTTTTTTTTGTTATTTTTATATTTTGTCAGTGATAGTTAGGATGGTGTTTGAGCAGAAAAGACAGGGTCAACAGGTGAAATAAACAGCATCCATATTTCATGAACCGTCAAAAAAAAAAAAAAACTTGCATTCGACACAGGCCAGTTCTTTGAAAAGGGTACACAATTGTTCCTCTCCGCTCTGAGCAAATATTATAATCCTATTCTCTTATGCTTTCCATCTTGCCCTCTCTCCCCAACGTTCACCCCAGTGGCGGCCCCTTTCCCTGAGTGAAAACCCCTTCGAATGTGTGGAGGCTTCATTTTTCACTCTCCCTTTGGGGCTCTGTTGTCAGAGAGCAGCCCTTAGGAAGTCTTTATTTCTGCCAGGCTGGGCCTCTTGCGTTCCTCCACCCTCTCCCTCCGTTCTCATGGCTGTCCCCCCCACCCACCTGCTGGGATCCTGATCCCAGCCGGGGCAGGGCTTCAGCGGGGGACAATTACTGCTGCTCCCCAGCTTTGATCATCTGACCACATGGAAGCATAACAGCTGACCACATGTTTCAACAGACAAGAAGAAGAAGCAAAGAGAGAAAAGAGGAAGAGTTAGAATGGGGTGTGAAGAAGAAAAGAAATCCCCTTTTCATTTAAGCTGAGCCCAAGGTCCTATTTCGCTTTGGAAGCTTTAGGGAGAGTTAGCCCGAATGGTCAGACCTGTGTTTCCTTTGATGGTGATTATTTATTTGGATCAGGGCAACCGTACTTATTACGGACTGTGCCTGGCTACAGCTTGGAATAAAGTTCTGTTTCAATTTGCCACTCACTCTTTTGTGAGTGCCACAGAGAGAGAAAGAGAGAAGCAATTTGAGGCAGCCCTTGTAAAAAGTGAGCGCTAAGTCCTCTGGTATTGTTAGCCAGATTGTCAGGAGGCCAACTGGGCTCTGCTGTCGTGTTCTGGGCACCGTTTGGCTTTTTCTCAACCCAGGCCTGTTTCATTCAGACCGCTTCTTCACAGAGTCGTAAGCTTTTCATGTTGAAAGCAAGGGCTACCGTTGAAAAACAGCCCAGTTCAAGTCACCACCATCTCCACACCAAAGTTAACAAACAACTGTAAATTTTAAGATGGCTCAGAGAAAAGTGTTGTCAGTTTGCCAAAAAAAAAAAAAAAAAAAATCCAAGTTTTTGTTAAGATTTAGCCAAAAAAAAAAAGGTTAAGTTTGGATACATGAACAAAATGTGATCTTATACATTAAGTTCCCCATGTTTTTGGCAAAATCACAGCCAAATGGATCAGACTGACACAGATGAGGCTGAGGGAGTGCGGAGGGTGTTTGCTTTGCCCTAGTTGTTAGGGATGGCCTCTTGGAGTGTCTCATTGTGCAGGAGATCACTTTACCACATTAAGAGTGCCTCAAAAGAGCCTCTTCAGCAACACTGTGGCCCAGCCTGGAAGAACGGGGCATGTTTTGACTGGCCTGCCACCTTTTATTGTCACTGCTCTGCCGACCAACAGCTTGGTGCTGCCTCAGCTGTGGCTCTTGGAGATACGCTCACACAACACATGTGCTGCATGCGCCTGTGCAATAACACACATGTGAACTGACACAAGAATGTAAATTTGCACAAAAGGGCACTGATTGAATTGTAATCTGCGTAGGATTATAGCACTGATCAAATACTGGGAGGCATGGAAAACGCTGCTGGAATTAGAGTCATATTAGTTTTACTAAAGTTTTGAAATAAATAGAATTACAAAATCTTATATCATTAACATACAGTGTAAATGTATATATACTGCTCAGATCAGTTTTAAGGTGTCAGCAAAATAAAAAAGCAATTTGGTTTATAATTTATAAGTTTGGTAATATTTATTTCATATCAAGCCAAATTATGGCATCTATTTGTAACATTGTCTTAAGCCTGTGTGCATGCAGAAACAAATCATAAAACACAAAAACTCCTCTGGCATGTTTTGTTTTTTTCAATACATACACAAATCCAGTCAAATTTACCAGTACGTTAAACGTCTGCATAAATGAGATAATCATTTAATTATCTGCTTGCTTGTTCAGTTGAAATGACAACAGGGAATAGTCCCTTCACTCTGTATTTTATTTAGCGTGTCAGAATAAATAAAACCAAATAGCACTATCTTATTGCATTGCATTTTCTTTATTATCATTGGAATCATAGATGTTCTGTAAATTCACCTTTTCTCTTAATAACAGACATCATGCTCAAAATTCACGAGTATTTTTATTGTTTGAAATTTGTTTCACCTTTAAAGCAGAAAAAACACTTCTTTTTTAGTAAATGTTAGTGTTTGCCGTTGTTTAATAGGTTTCAATAAGACAAACTAATGTTTTTTTTTAAGCAGACACAATTGGCTGATGTATGCTCATTTTTTCCCCATTACAACTAAAGTTAGCTTTTCTCCAGAGACACAGAGTTGCTTTATGATGTGGCCTTTGCCATTTGTGTATCCTGCCTTACTTCATAATCATTTTTATCCAGCAGTTAAAAATAATTAACAAGCTGTGCTCTTTTGTCGTTCGCGATTTTTAGGTCGTCGGTCCGGCAATGAAAGGTCTCTCCATCAACACGGTCACGTAACAGTGTCAGGGTGCATTTTAAAGTGCAGTAATTCAGTGGTTTACACTGCCTCATAAAATCCCGACATGCCCTGATAATGAGAAGCATGAATGGAAACTTAGAGTTCCCTGTGGCCCCTTGTGTGAGTCTGTTGAAGTGAGTGGGGAAACGTAGCTTGAAGGAAGAAAGGAAGCACAAAGGAAACAAAAAAAATGAGGGGGAAAAAAGTTTTTCAAGACACATAGCTGCTTTACAGCTTCCACCTTCATAGAGAAAGAAAGATGACTAAATGACTTTGTTCTTTGGGTTGAAGCATTGTTAAAACTGCAGATCGGCTGAAAGTTGTATTCATGTTCAGAGTGGCAGGTTTCCATGGCTCCCTCCTCTCTGAGTGATATCATATGGACAAAACAGCAAAGGTCACAGTCAGCTCAAACACATAACTCTTCATATTTCAGCCCTTTGTGACTCACTTTATGGTGTCTTGACCTGACAAGCAGGCTGTGCCTGCACTGGTCTGTTGCATATATGAGCGGGATAAATGTATATTTACAAAGAGATGGCAAAGAAACTGCTTTAACGCTTGTTTACATGTTTTATTTTTCCTAACAGGTGATCTCTGTCAGGCCGCTCTCAAAACACATCTTCATCAACATCTTGTTGTCATGGTATAAATCATGATGCATCGTGGAGGTGGTGGCAGGCAGCGTGAGTCAGAGAAGCAGTCTGCTTGACTTCACACTCGCTGGGGATCTGGTAACTCAGCAGGTAGCCTGAGTACAGATTGAAATGAACGCTGCCTTTCTGCACTCATGACACGCCAAGAGCTCTATTCAAGAGCACGACTGTTCCTTTATTGCAGAATAAATTGCAGGAGTTCTCCTTTATTGTGTACAGATGGGGAAAGGTTCAGGGTTGCACAGCTCCCAGTCATTTTCTCACAAGGTGTGTGTCAAAGATTTCAGATTTTACTGGAAAAACCCTGTGATCCTGCGACTTTATGAGCAAAAATACCCCTGTTTAAGTGACACTTGTTTAATCAGGGCAAAGAATTGAACTCTGAGTCTGTGATTTGTTAGTTTCAGTTGCTCGTTGATAGTTAGCGAGTTAAATCCTGGAATCAGCTTGTGACCTTTCTGTAAGGTTACCACCACAAGGGCTGTTTTTCATCTCCTTGTTGTTTTTGTCAGCACTAACAAGATTGACTTATAGCAGATTTGCACTAATGTGCATGCCGTAACCACTGACTAACTAGCACCTATTCATCTGCCCAGCACCATAGTCCTACTGGCACAAATGGGGGACGTCTGATTTATATTAACAGCTCTGGAGTCACATCTGTGTTTATCAGGCAACAGCTTTGAACATGACTCAGCCAATCAAAACTGTCTATTTTCTTATATCTTGTATTGCTGAGGTAGCGTGTAAATGAGTTTTTCTGTACAGAAGGCAGTTGCTGCATGGGGACGATGCCAATGAGTGTGTGAATTGCACACATGCATAAAGCTGTCCTTGTGTGCCACTGCCAAGAGCTGCAGGGAAACTGGAAATGATCGTAAATTAAGCAGAACTTGGCTGAAGAGAATATGCAGAATCTGAAATTTAAAAAGAACGTTTGGAATTGTTGTTAGGGCCAATAAAGGGAGTTTTCCCGAAGCCAAAAAGGTTGACGAAGGTGGGGTGCAAGATGTACAGTTTGAAAGTGCTAGACTACATAACAGACTGGCAGCAGAGGAGGGGAAAGGTCAGATTTTGGATAGAATGGTTGTCCCAGCTGATGCCTGCCACTAGAGATGAATTATTCACTCACTTGTCAAATCAATAATGACCGGGTCTTTAGTGGCCTACTCTCCCCATGCCCTACTTATCGGTTTTGGGGGGGAGAGGACACATCAGTTGACAGAACATTGGAAAAAAAATTGTATTTAGTAATATGCATTCATCATAGAGAACATACAACCGCTCACTGAGAAGATTTCAATGTAATTTGTTGTATTTTTAGTTGAAAATTTCAACTTTTAACAGAAAATTACACTGAAGCTGGACTGAAGTAAACACATACAATTATTATGGCAGTTTTGTTGAAGTGGAATTTGGCAAAGGGTTGTAGAGAGAAGTGCAGGAAGGGAGGAGGGGTGGTGCAGGGGATTGTCAAGTGCGGTTGTGTGTGTGGGGGAGGGAGGGGGTTCTGGCAGGATGGGGCGGATGTTGCCATGACTTTAAGGGCATGAGCTTGTTTGGATGGCACGGCCCACCCCTTGCCCCTCTGCCTCTGTTCATGTGTCACTCACTGTCTTCCAGTCTGTAATTTTCCTTCTACTGTAACCGTCTGGGCACATTGCCACCCAGGGAACTTTTTAAAATAAATAAAGAATTCATTAAATAATTAGTATCTCCACAACAATCTCCTTTGTTCTGTCAATCTCGGAGCGCTCAAAAGTCACCGTGAGAGATGGAGAAAGAAAGGCAGGGAGGGGAGGGGGGTAGAGAAATTAACAGAAAAAAATCAATTTGAAAAATTAAAGCATTGAATTTTTTTGAAATGCTTTTTACTTATCTGCCACTTATTACGTCTAATTGGACCTCATTTCCTAAAAAAAAAAAAAAAATCGTTTGTGAGGTTCCATGCTTGTGCTTGCATGCACGTGTGTGTTTGTGACATTTGCTAATGGCTGGGTGCATAGATGATAACCACTTGGCTTGAAGACAGACAGATATGAAAGGCTGTCACTCTGAGCAGAGACAGCCATAATGGCTTCGTGAATGTCTCCGTGTGTGTCTGAGTATATAAGTGAATGTTTATGTGTGTGCAAAATCATAAAAGGGTGATGATAGGGGCCCACGCTCGGGTGGGTGGTGGTCGTGCTTCCTAATCAAAACCTATCCTCTTACTGGGTTCTCGTGCATTCGTGGTATGGTGTTTATTTAGAGGGAGACGGAGCAGAACCAGCTCTTTGTCCCCTCTGAGATTTGACCCCTAAATCCCCACCCTCCACTCTCGGCACACTCCTCTGCCCACCGTCCAGTTCTGTGTGCAGTCAGTAGCCTGGAACATCCTCATATTTATGGACAACTTGATCAAGGGCCACTCAGACCCGTGTTAGTCATAAGTGGGTGATAGTAGGTGATAACTTGTCATATTATTATATTTAAAGTGACAAATAAAAAGGTCACTTTCTATGTTTACTCTTAACATATTTTATTCTAAATCATCTGCTTTGATGTAGATGGATCCTTTGATTTCCATATCCCAAGTGCACTGAAATCTAACACAGAAAAACAAACTACAATCAAGTTAATTTCAATATCATTGTGCTACAGGACTTTTAGCAATGTTTATATCTTATCTGGCATCACAACTTTGATCATCTTTTGAACTTAAAGATTTTTCCTCTTGTATTCACACATCAATACAGTAAATATTTAATGATCTGACAACTCGAATGCTAAAGTGCCAGGAAAACTTTTATAACTTATATTCACATCACAATACAGTGGCAACAACCCACACCCCAGCACCACTAAAAAGATATGTGTAGTTTTGGAATGTCAACTTTATGAGTGAACAAAATCACTTGTCGCTTCTGTCATTCCTGTCTTTTTATTCTGTCCCTACATCAAGTCGACATTTCCTTTTTTCCAGAAATTAATGGGGAATTAATGATTCCGTTATTCCCCCGCTGTGCAAAGAAGGGGGGCATGGGATTCTTTTTTTAATCGCCCAACCTCTCAAAACTGATTGGAGCAGAAAAAATACGCCCCGTCCCCCCTCCCTCCTTCTGCCAGGTCTCACAATGGAGGCGCTGATTTTTTTGATAGGGTTCTATGCTGTCAGGAGGCCAGCTGGAATTAGGAGTGGATTAATAATTTTAAACAAGGCTAAACCGCTTGGACTGTCTGTCTGTCTGCTTTTTGCAATGCTTAGCCAATGGTCCGTCTGCTCTCAGACCACATCAAAACAATTTAAAAACACTATATCTTCCTAATGAAGAGGTTTAGTTTATGGGCTTTGGATAACATGAAAACATGCTTATTTACGAAGATTTCATGAGATGCTAAGTCTCAGAACAAGCCTGGATTATTGCGAACGGTCTGACATGACCTGAACATCCCTAAAAGAAGCATTACTTTGGCCTTATCTTCAAAGTTAAATTAATGACTGGTGTGTCTAGGTGCTCTGTAATGCAGCTAATCTCCTTTTTTGGCAAATTTCTGCTGCTCTTCTTACTTTATTTAAGTATTTGTTCACATAAACCCTCACTTGATACAATAACTTTATTTTAGCACCTGTATCACATGTTCAAAGGTGCCTTGCTGATGAAAGAAATTTACATTTTCTTGTTTTTTTCGAGTTTAGAGACAGTAGACCGAGGTAAGTTGGTGCAGTAGCTGAATGGTGACCCCAGTTGTAGGAAAGATTAGGTTTAGCACCAATGGGAGTGTTAAATGGTGACTAACAGGGATTTGTTGGGCTATTTGGAAAAGCAGACGTATTACCAACCAAATTTGGTTACAGTAAAGCCTGACAAATCAGACCCTGCTGGGGACATGTCTCACAGACCAGAACCATGTCTTCAGTAATCCCCGCGTTATTTATGTGTGTGCTGGCGAACGAGTGCGTGTGTGTCTGTGCATATATTAAAAAAAAAAAACGTAGAATGAAGAGGTTTCTCTGTGGTCATGTACTGTATGTGGGACTGAATGTCTTGGGAGGGATGATGGAGAAGGAGCTCAGAAATAATATTTTTCCTACTGGGCCTCCTGTAAGAAGACAGACTGAAAGAGGAGGGTCCAAACGGGCCCAAATGAGAGGCAGGAAAGGCCTGCACAAGTTATTTTTATTTAACATTTTGGGACCTAATCAGTTACACTTCTTCAAATAAATCTAAAACAAAAACCACACAACAAATCCAGAAAGCTGAAGAACAGATCGAGTAAAGAATGAAGGGAGGAAAAATACTGACTATAACATAAATCTATATTTTTTTTCTCTTTAATTCAGTCATTATAAAAATGTTCTGTGAATGTAGCAGAGACATTAGCCCCCTTCTGAGCTATTATCCCAGCAGTCTGGTGTTGCAATTTCACACTCCACTGATTCTGACAAGCAGCAGAGAGTCTGCATGCCCCAGATTTCACCTTGTTTAGGTAATACAGAAAAATCATTCCAAAGACAAGGTAAATTGAACTGGGTACTGGTTGGGCACACTGTTGCCAATTTCAACAGAGAAAAAAAAACAGCAAGTGAAGAAGTGTATGTGTTTCTTCCTGCATAAAGCAGACTGTGTAAAGCTCTACACAGATTTTTAAACTTCAGAAACCTGCAGATTTACACTGATTTGACTTCTAGCCTATTTATTAAACACAAGGCTTTTAATCTCCTCTCAGTTTGGGAGCGTGCTCCTGCAAGTTTGGGTCAGCTCCCAGTCCTATAATATCACCTTTTTGGAGCAGCAGCTTTTCTAATGCACGAAACGACAGATTATTAAACCTGACAGACAGGAGAGGTTATACATTATTTATGTTCATCGAGAATGAAAACAAACTGCCTGTTTCTCAGTATGAAACTGGATCTGCAGCTGGATTTACAGAGCACCCCACGCAGCTTTTTTTTTTTTGGGTTTTATTGAAAAGAAAATCTATCCAAATTGCGTTCTCGTTATTCTACTCTTTGTTTTGCAGAGAGGAGTAAACGCGTTGATCGACTAGTTGCAGAAAAAAATAAAAAAATAAAAAAAAACACGAGAAAGCACACTTGTGTATATAAGAACCTGGCAGAACTGAAAATTTATAATTCAAAAGTCTTTTAAAAAAAAGCCTCGTTAATTTATTTTCTACCGAGTTTTGCGACAGATTTTTTATTTAAGGGATAAAATGAAGCTTTTTCTCGCCCTTTGGACCGGCTCTTAATAAATACTCACTGTATTCTGATGTGGGCCCGGCTGGATTTTGTCTGATCTTCTGGCTCCATCGGGCCTAAACACGACGCAAACTGAAGGTGCGCTCATATTTTTTGTCATCCCATTTTAAGTTAAACAGCGGGGCAAAATACGGTGATTTACGCTTAAAAACAAGCTTTTATTAAACTTTAAAGTTTAAAGCAAACAAGTAAAAAAAATAAAAAACATTTTATTTCCGCGTATATTAATAATAATGCGAAAGTAATAATTAGAGCTATGTATTTTCTTTTCTTTAGTTGATCATTGTGTGTCTAACATAGATATGAAAAACCTAATTATAAAATGTGAAATTCAACAAAAAAGAAATAAAAATCTTCAAAAAAAAAAAAAGTCAAAACCTCCACGTCTGTATAACCTGTCAGAATTTCCATGAACTTTTGCACTAACTGCGCAGAGGATTCAGGTTTCACCTGTCTTGCTGTGAGCTGCACCCCTCCCCTCCCCCATCCTCCTCCTCCACCACCACCCACAGATCATCGGTCATCCTAGCTGACGATGGATAGAGTGTCCCTGAGATGCAAATAAAAATATTTGGCTATGTTACATTTGAACAAACAGGAGATGATTTGCAGCCTCTGAAAGGCCTCCTGAGGAGGACGAAAAAAAAGAAAAAAAGAAAAATCTGCAAGATATTAAGGAGAGTTCTGCCAGTCACTCAGCCTCGTTCACTCTGTCATTCTGGGCTTTTGTGGTGTTTGTTGAAACTGAATTCCAAAACCGCTGCTCCTGGTGTTTTTACATAACATGCTCAGATAAAATTGTAGTCCTGCATAGAACTTTATGGGGACTAAAAATGGCTCCTTCTCCAAAACCAGCAGACTTTTGGGAATGCTTGTGTGAAACAAAGTCTCTTCTCTTTTGTTAAAGGCCTTCAGAGCAGAATCGAAACAGGAAAAGCAATTATTGTAGAGATTGTCCCACAGGCATTGAAAAGCTATCAGCATGAGGGTTGGGACTGGCTCAGGGGACACCTATGGCCTCATGCATTATCCTGGCATGAGGTCGCTTTGGCAATCGCCTGCCAATTTCCACCAGCACCTGGCTTTCCCATCCCCCTCCCCTTCTTTCACCAAGCCCTCCTACCTGGTTCCTTTCTCTCCTCCTTCACCACCTCCTTTTTCTTGAAAACCCCACATGTCTTTTATTGTCCCAGGATGGAGACTTTTAAACAGGATTGGAATAGAAATGGGAGAATGATGGGAATGGCAGAAAGTTTAAGCTGTGAAGTCTCACTATATTGTTTTCAATCCTGATGGAGCTGATTGTGGGGAAGAAAAAATGTCTTTGACTCAATTTGTTGGTGTAGCCGAACACAGAATACCTTTAATCAAAAAGCCACAGAATAACAGTTTGTCTGATACTGTGAAAATATCAGCCAGTGGTGTGCTGTTTGGCCAAAAGGCATGGTGGGAAAGCTGAGTCTATATTAGTCGAAAAGTGGGAAGAAAATAACTGGTGCTATGTCTAACACTTTTTATTATGGCTGTTGAAAACCTGCATAGCACAGCTGTTGAATATCACTCTGCTTTTGCACCAGAGCTGCTGCCTCCCACATAAAAACCTGGACTTTTTTGGTTACAGGTCCAGTTACCCAAACACATCCGACTACAGCAAGGTAACCTCTGATCGGGGGTCACAAATGCACAACAGGGGCCACAGCATCACATATGAAAACGCAGACTGTACCGTTGTTCCTTCTGTTTGCCACGATGTGTTGTTTTTTTCCTCTTTGCTCATCCTTACACCAGAATTCTTTTCTTGATCTAGCTTAAATGTTTGTTTTTACTTTAAAATCATTTAATAAGATTGATGGAAATGGATAACATCTTGTGTATATAATTGTAATTTCTTTCTCTGATTCTTAAGATTACAAAGAAATTTCAAGTATTATTGTCAGGGAAAGTGTAAATGTCTCTGGGAATTAAATACATTTATCTCCTTTCCTGTTTGTAATATTTATAAGCATTAGCTGTAAATGGGTGAGTAAAAATGTGTAGGAGGAGTTTTACTATAGGTGTTTTAAATACTGCATTTGCTTTGGCAGATGTGTCATGCAGTGAGCTGCAGTGCAACATTTGGAAAGCCACCTTCAGAAGTTAAAAGTGTAAAGATTTTTATTTTCATTAAAGGTACTAATTTTTTTTTATCTAAAGTGTAACATTTGTGGTATATAGGCAAGTGGCAAAAAGTGCTTTTAAAAAGTAAACCTATAATTGAAGTAAGCCTGACTTCAAAATACATAAAAAAACTATCTATAATTCTATAATGAGTGGTGCAATATTATCTATGAAGACAAATTTTTTACAAATTTGCATAAATGCATTGTGCATTTAAAAACAGGTCAACCACTGCCAGCTGCTTGTGTAGAGGAACAAAATAATGAAAAAACTCAAGGAGTCTCAAGGAGTTTTAATATCTAAAATGCATTGTTTCTTTATTTGTGTGATGCAGGAGTGATGAACACTGTGTTGAGGCTGTGACAGGAGTGTCTTCACTGTGCCATCCCCCTCATACAATGGATTGAAGCTGGTGTAGACATTATGCAACCAGATCTTGTCCTTGTTTGAATGGCATTTCTAGGACACAAATCAGAATTGTTAGGAGATATAGTCTGCTTCTGTTACAAGTGACAGACCTATCCATCTATCCATCTATCCATCTATCCATCTATCTATCTATCTATCTATCTATCTATCTATCTATCTATCTATC
>JAOXNZ010000221.1:20006458-20019003 GCA_028566095.1 Kryptolebias brasiliensis | reverse complement strand
ACTTTTCTGAAATTTCTGTTCTACTGAAAGGTTAAAAAACATATAAATAAATAAAAAATAAAGTCTTGCTGAATGTAGCCCTCACTGTAGGGGTCTTTGTTGAATGTAAAGTAGGTGTAACGTATGTCGGGATGAATAGAAAATATATTCATGACTTATGTATGTCGCAAGATGAATAATTATCTGGAAGATCGTTTTTTTTCTAGTTAAATTTCGAGATCTAACAAGCCTGCGTGGTGGGCCTGGAGCATGATTTGACTGTAATTAAAATACCGCCAGGCTCATCATTACTGTTATTATTATTATTTTTCTTCCCTTGATTAAGTTCAAATTTTCGCCCCTTTTCATTAAACATTCCTTGTACAATATGAATGTTTACATTTTTGTGCAAAGTATGAGTAAAACCACAGTGTTCGTGTTAATGGTCTAATCAGAATCCAGTTCCCCTGTACATAAGCCTACTGTATAATTAATTATGTACCTTATATTTTATTAAAGTGTCTATATTCTCTTTGATCAGACGTGCGTGAGAGCATCAACTCATTTTCGACTCAAACTTTCTTCTTCTGAAAAACAAAAAAAATCTAATAATCTATGTCTTGTTTGCAGATTTGCACATCTTCGTGTATCCCTGCACGAACCCTGGACACATCGAGCTTTCCCACAGAGAATTTCTCTTTTCTATGTTAGAGAAATTCGACTTAAATTTAAGGGAGGAACTGCGACGTGATGAACTTAAAAACTGCCCCAAAACCCAAACCGTCCACCCCGAACTTTATTTTCTGTACTGCGCATTAAATACGTGGATTTTCCCCTTCAAGCTAGTTGGGCGAATTTAACTTTTTTTTTGTATTTTTTTCAGTTTTGTTTTGTTTTTTAATGCACGCACATCTTTAAACAGCTGCAATAAAAAAATGACTCCAAAGTTGAATCAAGTGTCTAAACTAAACTAAAAACAAATATAGAAAATCGCATTTAAGATTTAGGAACTCCTCCCTTAATGCCTAATTTAATTATTTATTATTTTTCACTTCTTATTGAAGACATGTTAATCATATTAATATATAAAGAAAAATAACACATTTAAAGCAGATGCTAGACATACACTGCTAATAGTAAAACGTTTGCTTCTCTTGAAGCCTCACTAACACATTTGTTCAGGATGGCTCATTTTTTTCTGGATAACAAGCAAAAACACCTCATTATTTTACAGGAAGACGTTGGAGTATGTTTTTTTCCCCCATAATATATATTTTTCCTGCAGATCTTGAATTCAGTTGCACTCTTGAAGTAGAGGAAATGCTCATCATCAGTGAGTTACTTTTGCTATTAGCTTACACTTCATGTTTTCTGTGGTAAAAATGACTCCTAAAGATGTCTCAAAGGGAGAATGGTTTGACTGGAAGAGAGTGACTTTATTTGATTTATCTGTTCTTGCCCAACTTGAAAGATAAGCCTAATTAGGAGAGGTCACATGAGTCTTTTGATGAAAACAAACAAACAAAAAACAAACAATAAAAATACTTTTCTGCCAATGGAAGCTTATCTTAGCATTTTTATGGATTTTTTTTTTCTAATTTTTTGTTGTGATGATTTTTCTGCTTACTCGCCTTAATGTATGTGCATACAGGATTTTAATTTAGTTTGTTGAAAATTTGCTGTTCAAAATGAATGAAAATAACCATCCAAGGCATCACTGTTGTCTCTCTAGTGCTTTTATTTGAATATAAATTATAAAACCAAATCCAAGCAGCAAAAAAAATCTGTTTGATTTAAAAAAGATATAAAGATTAACATAATTTTGTTCTAATTATTACAATTAAGTGAAGCACAGAAATAAAGCACCCTCACTGTACATGTTTACAGTATCTGGCGATGCAATCTGTGATGAACTTGTTTATGCATTCTGTGTTGCTGCACGCTGTTGCCCAACATTCTCTTAGGGATGCATCTTTTGGGAAAGTCAGATATTTTTGATGATGCATTTTGCACCCCCCAAACCCCTCTTGATTTTTTTTCTACTGCTAATTTTAATTTTTAACTTTCCTCCAGGAGAATTTGTGAGAACCATCCACATGAATCTTAGTTTCAACTTGACAACAACCACTTTAAACATCGGCCCTTTTGATTTTCTTATTGAGTGGTGACTTGACATTGCTGCTGTGATAAGAAGAAGTATCAGTGGACATTAAGCTTATATAACAAGTTTATATTTAATATAGCCTAAGATCATTTTGAGTGGTCGGTTTGAAATATTTAAACAGTGAAGTGCTTCTTTTTTCAAGCTAACTGGGGCAAAGTTGGTTGGCTTTGATCAGTAGACTTTAATGAAAGAGATAGCTGGAATTTATAAGGTCACTTTCTGTGTTTTGCAACTTAATCAATAGCTTGCATCAAATGTTTTTGGTGTTAGGGTAGTTTCAGGGGTTTTGAAGAAATCCTTCTGCTTTGTAATTTTTACCACTCTTCATCTAAACCCCAAACCTCATGTGCACAATCCCATTTTGTTCTTTCCTCTTGTATTTCTAAAAATATTACAACTCTTCACAGAGCTGATTAAACAATATTTTGAATTCAAAGACTGTTTTTGAAACAGTTCTTCTGTTGTGTGAGGACTTGAAGCAGCAACTTTGACCACAAATGTCTTTTCTTTATTTCTATTCAGTATGTAATATTTGCTCCTTTTTCTGACCAAAGCTGTGGTAAATGTTCCAGAAACACCGAACCCTACCACACCCTTCCTCTTCCAGTAATCATGACTGATTAGACCTCCACTTCCCAGTTTGCCACTTGTTCACTGCCATTTTTACTTTTGGGCTCTGCCTAGCAACAAGCGCAGGGGCCATTTTGGGCAAAGTATAAATCAGTTTGATGTAATTTAAAAATAAATAAATAAATGTTTTCCCACCTCTGCTGAGTTGCGGAGCCTCCTGTGTTGCTGTTAGACCATACTTGGTTAGAAATCAAACAATGTACTGGTGGCTGGGCAGCTTTGTCACACCAGGTTTGAGCTTTTATGTATCATCATAACCGAATATGACATTTTGCATAACTTGCATAACTATGCAGCTGCCATACTTTTCCAGTGGCACTTACTGGCAGGCTGTGTCAGCACTGATACTAAGTGACCGAGTGCAATTTTAATTGGATCTCTGGCTTTTTTCTTGAACCTCCCCTAGGTCGAGTCAGAGCTGTTACTACCCTTCTTGCTTTCTTTTTATCAACACGCCCTCAACCCCTTCTTTTTTTGCCAGATGCTCTCGTTCTTCTTTCTCATCAACCTTTATCCCTACAGCTCCTGGCCATCTTCACCCTCCATGACTCTTCCATGATGGCCCCTAATCTCTGCCAGTGTGGTACCAAGGTAAGTAGGTGTCCTCTGCCTGATTCCTCCCTATGACATGTGTGAAACGCTGCCTCTCTCTCTATGCAAGCTCACAACAACACATAGATGCAGCTGCACAGACGTTTTTATTTTACCCCTTCCATCCTATTTCTAGTCGATGAATGGACTGCTACATGCAGATTTGACATCAGTCATCAACAATGCAAATAATGCATAATAAGGTCCAACTGTAACAATCCATAATGCCTGATTATAAAGTAAAAAACGCAATAAAAACAATAGATGCTGCATTGTAAGAGATGTGCAGCTCATATAAAGTATTCCTATGTGAGATAAGGTGATCTGTTTCATGTCTAACGCTGTGTTTATTTAGAATTAATGAGCTCCTAAAACACACACACATCAGAAGCATGGCCCTCATGTTAGACAATGCAGTCATTACAGTTATGTGCACATGTTTAGAGAAATAGAGTCCCAGCTCTGTGCTCCTATGATTTAAGCAGTTCTTTAGATTTCTCTCATGTTCATCTGCACAGCAGTTTTCTGATTTCAGCGGTGCCAACCCCCTGCGTAGACCAGCCTACACCAGGGCTTATTAAACTAGGCTCCTTTTTACTCCTCTCAACGGTCACTCTACTGTCAACTTAAGCCCAAGCCTCTAAAATGCACAGCTCCCTCACTATTGTTACAGAATTTGCCAAAAATTGGTGCAACTGTCTGGAGTATTGCTGAATAGCCAACATACAGCAGGATGGAAAGAAAGGCCCTGCCCACCCTCATGTGTAATGCATGCTTGTCTTTTGATGCTATGCAATATACCCTGTGGCTGGTTCTTAAAAAGAAGCCTTTTTTCTTTTGTCATTTATTATCCATGCCTTACATAACAGATATTTAAAAAAAAAATCTGATGAGCCAGGTTTTGAGACTCTTTTATATTCTCTTCTTACCTGGTCAGTTCATTAAGGGCCTATGAGGTTGACAAATTAACAGCAAACGGATAGCTAAAATGTTTGTTGTGGCCTAAAGTGATGCAAAAGATAAATAAATATATTGCAAATTCAAATCTTTTTAAATTTGTTACTTTCATCATTTTTTGGGGGGGAGTTAGAGTAAGTTGTGTTGGGTGAGAAGACCTTTGAAGATCTTTCAAGTCCTCCAAGCTCCAAGCCTTTGCATCCTTTTAAAGGAATGACCATTACTTTGGTCTCCTTGCTTCTAATCCCTCTTCCAGACCCTCAGCTATCAGAGATCAACCATCCTGAGCCCTAATGTTCTCCTCTCATTGACAAGGGCAGCTGGTAGCTTTCATGTATGTGAAAAGCCATATGAATATGCTTAAATCTGCATATTTAAGCAGAAATTTGTGCCTTTATCTGTTTCTGGTATTTTGTGAACAGTTTGAGTATATGATCTTTGAAAAAAATGATCAGTTAGATCCCGTGCATAATGATTCCCATTTTACAGAATGCATTTGAAGTGTTTGTTAAGGACTGTTACAAAGGCTTTGATTGCGCCTCCTACAGAACGCACTTCTTTAGATTTTTACAAAAGCTCTGCAGAGACATTTTAATCGCCTGTTGTCTTTGCTGCCTCTCAAAACTATCACCTTTTATTAACAAAAATAAAATAAAAAAAGTAGATCTGTTGTGAGACTTTTATATGATTTCTGAAAAATTTCTGTTGTTTGAGGTCAGACTTGAAACGGGGATCCCATTGATCACGATCCAGGGTGTTTCAAAGTGGCGAGTAATCGTGAGTGTTTCATTTTATCTGTAGCAGTATGCATCGCGAGGCAGCTGCGTAATCAAGCCTGTGAACTCTACATCTGACAGAAGGTTTCTGTTTCTGATCACATCCCCTATTGAAGCCCATCCATTTGCTAAACATGGGTGTGCTGACACTCTCCAGTTCGTGCCTGGCCATTAAATTAACATGGACTGGACATGAGGCTGTGTGTAGTTCCCATCCTAGTGATTGTAGCAGTATAGTCAAATCCCATGAGGCCACAGTTTAGAGGTCTTTAAGTGAGAATGTATGGCAATCTTACTGTTAGCCTTAAATGCTTCAGCATCACCCCAGGGCCTAACTTTACAATGATGGATGCAGGGATGGTGGGGAGGAGGGTGGTCCAAGCACAAGACAGGAATTCCCCTTGGGCCTTTTCAATTACTCTTAGACCAAGGTTTTCGTTGTGATGATATGTTGAATTAAGGCTGTGACATTAATGGAAAGGGACAAATGTGATTTGGTCTGGTGCTGACCCTGAAGTGCACGATGAAGCTAAGTCACAGCACAGAGATGACAGGAAGGAAGTAACTGCTACTCAGCTGTTGTAGCTTTACTATCTAGAATAATGACAAAAAAAAGTTTTAATAGGTTTATTGGCATGTGAACTAAAGAAACATCACACAGTACAATTAAAATTTTATTTTATGCTTCTTCCTTGAACTTGTATAAGGAAATAAAGAAAACATAAACCGGTAGAAACAGAGTGCACAAGTTAACGTCAAATAAGACTAGACATAAAATAGAATACAAAATGTAAAATGGTACCAGACTTTGTGAGTTAGCAGCAAATGAGGAATTTAAATTTTGACTGCCTAGATAATGCCACACAAAAAAATTGTGGACAAGAGTCCAATGACAGATGCAAAAATACAGGCAGCAGATAAAATCAAATTCCAATGAATGCTGCAAAAATGCAAACAAACATTTCTATGAAGTTAAAAAGAAACTAATGGTGGTTATATTTTACTATTAGCCACATGCTAGCAAGAGTTCAAAGGACAAGAAAGGTACTGGTTACAGTTTCACCTTTAGGGAGCCAAAGTAACAAGTACATTTATCATTATCGCCCACCGCCATGAAAAGCAGGTAGTTATGTAATTAGCAGTGTGCCTTCATTTCTCTGTCATATTAGAAATATATCTTATGAACCAAGGAATAGATTTTAATTGAAACTAATCAGAACACATTCATTGGATGTTCTCTGATTAACCTTTGGAGCCAGCTTGATACAAGATGGCCACCACACCTAATCGACCTTAGAAAACACAAAACTAGCTGTAAGTTTTTACACATTGAGGTAAAATTTGATGTGGTAGTAGCTGAAAGTTTTCTTCGACACCATACTTTGGGTACTAACAGTATGCACAAGATCTTTGTTTAAAACCTTAGCAATAACTGTTGAAGTCAACCCCGTTTGTCCTTTAGCAAAAAATGTCATGAATCACTGGAAAATGTCTAATAAAACGCTCAGAAAGTAATAATTGAATTTCCATCTATAATTGATAATTGATTGGCGTCAACCCAATTTAAGATGGCCATCATAGTAAATCAACCGTAGCAAAACAAAAAGACTGTAACTCAGTAAATTTTACAGATATTGAGGTAAAATAGTGTGGTACTAACTGAAAGTCATTCCCATCACATTCTCTGAGTGTTAACAGATTACACAAAATCTTTGTTTAAAACTTTGGCAGGCAAGATTGCGGGCGATATGCATTTTTTCAAAGAATGCTAGTTTTATTTTTGTAATCAATAATGCAGCCTAACCTTGATCTGAATTTGTACCAAGACGTGGAAATCAGATGCAAGTGCATATTTAACATGAAAACTGCTGCAGTAAACTTAAACCTGTGAAGTCTGCAACTATCCTCAGATGACTTTCATAAAAGAACAAGAGCGACTCTATGGCTTTTATTTCAGTCTGCAGGAAATAATCCTTTTTTCAAGGTATCCGGAAGAGTCGAGAGATCAAAGATTAATTTCCTATGCAACAAAGGATTGTGTCACATATTCTACTTCCTACCAGTTCTTTATTATAGTTGGATATTCCTCAGATAATTAGCACTTGTTCTCAGCTGCATCCTAGCTCTTATGTTATCTGTTTTGTGAATGACATTTTTTACTTTTGCAACTGGCTGAATTAATGGGTCGTCTGTTTGTAAAATTGGACGTGTTTCAGGAAGAATAATCAGCAACAAAGACAGAATACTTGAATTGAAAAAGGGATGCAATGGAATTAAAAATTTCAGACCTGCTTTAACTGGTATCATCTTCATAATGTTCAAACAAAATCAGATTTTTGAAGCTGCATGTTGATTAGATTACAATTTGATTTTTTACAAGTTGATTTTCTGCAAAAATGGCAGCATCATGGTCTGTTTGAAACTTTTAACTGCACCCCAGAAAGAGCAAGCTGATTCAATCATTACCAACTGCAGTATTTGACTGCTATTATTACAGTTTGATCAAAAGCAACATTATTTATGTTCTGTACATTAACTTAATTCAGAATATTCTAGAAAGTGGTCATAAATAATGCCAAGGAGTCCAAGAGAGGAAAACACAGCCTCTACTGTTTATAACCGCATAGATTTATTGTAAGTATCAAACAATTATATGTGTTTTTTTTCTCCTCTGTGTTGAAATGTTGTAATTGCATCCTTTTATCAACACATTAAGTAAAGATACGAGCCACACCAGGAGCCAGCGTGGGCTGTTGGTAATACGAACAAGATGCCAAGGGCAGTGCAATTATCCACGTACAGTATTTTTTATTATTCAGCTTCTTTCTAGAACAACTTTAACTGTTATGCATGTTCTAAATTCAGTACCCAGAGTGTTTTGGTCATATCACATCATTTAACAAGTCATGGTACAGAAGAGCATATTGTGTTGCCTTATTTTTCCTCATCTTATAAGTTCAATTTCCCCTCTAACATCTCATTTCTGCTCTAATTTTTCATTTAATTTCTCACATCTTGTATCTCTTAACATGTCTCATCCCTAGCGCCTATCTGTTATTATTTTTGTACATCTCTCATTTCAGTATGAACCAATTGTGTTTTTTCATTTTCACTTAAATGATACAGTTCCTAGGCAAAAATTGTTCTTCAGTGGTCCCTCTGAAAATCTGATGTTGGCAGTGGAGTGCTGGTGTGTGTGAATGTGCGTGTGTGTGTTTGCTAGTCCACAACAGCGTGGAGTAGTGAAGTCCCAGTGTATTCAAGCTCACAGATCACAGAAGTTATAAAAATCTCCTTGATCATTTCCATTTCCAAAATAACTTCCTTTGAACATTTCAAGTCGCCTGTGCTTTTTTATTTATAAAGCCTATTTAGACAATCAAGGAGTTGAAAATAATTAGGCTCACATGCATGAGCGTGGACATGCACTACCCTTTCAATCAGTTAAAACCAGCTGTTAATTAAAGTTCTGAGCTGCTGCTCTGCCCAAATGATTTTCTTATTAGCTGCTGCATTCCTTAGATCTAGTGTCAGTTGAGCATATTTTCTTTTGGTTGCTCCTTTCGATGTTTTTTTCTCTCTTTATTTTTTATTTTTCAACAGGAAATCCCACTGACCCATATAGCTTATCTCAGTTTTGAAGTGAATAATATAGATTCCAAGTTGAGAGAAGGGAGGCTCTATTATTAGTCCCATTTAAGTCTCACGGCCTCTGTCTAGGTGCTGCTGTGAGTTGCTGAATTCCCCGAGAGAAGGCATTACCATCTCATTTGGGTAAGGGTGAGATTAACTCATGCAGCCGAGCCGTTTAATGTGGGGAGTTGTCGCTGCTGAATGTTTATTCTGGCATCTAAAGACGTAGGCGGTCCAGATACATTTCACCAACATCACACATGACAATTTGTGATGCCACCTTACTGATGTTTCCCTTTAAGGGACTCTCACAAACAACATAATATTGATCCTCAGCACCATTTTATACAACCTCCTTTTCACCCCCCTCCCACCCCTCACACACACACACACCTGAGTGGCGATGGATTGGTAGTGTTTGCAGATGGGGTCTAACCTTCCAAGCACAATGTAATGTTATTAATTAAACTGAGATCAGCCCAGAGGAGAGCGCAACAGGATGAAGATGGTGAAAATCAAAGGTCCAAATAACTTTTCTGGAAAAATTATTATGCAAAACTAATATTTCTGTCTTGATTAAAAGGCTGTGGCATGATGAGCAATCAAAACAAGAAATAAACTACTTGGATTAAAAATGTCCCTTTAATTGGATAGATGAAAGGAGCAATTAAATGTGGTAAAGCCTTTTTTTCCAAGTAAGCTTGTTCTCATTTATGAAAAATCAAGAAAATAATGATGCATTTAGATGTCACTCATTTTTAAAGATTATTTTTTAACAATTTTTGCTAAAAATTGCTTTTACAGTTTTTGTCAAGCTTAGTTAATTGATGTTGTCAACATTATCAGTTATATTTTAATTACTGAGGTCATAGTGAGATTGCCAGTCGGTTTTATATACATAAAATCATTTAAAATGACTTTTTAAAATGAAGTTCAAAATATTGTACATGATTTGTTATTGGTTAGATCTTTTTCTTGAAGCCTGATTTGAATTTTTATTTACTCGAAAACAGTGTCTTCACCTAGCATCCAATGACAACAGGTTAATAAACACTCATAGTAGCTTACAGCTACACCCTGCAATGTTATTTTCCATTTATTTGTATTTTTTATAATATCTCTATGCTCAATTTTTATGCTGTTAAACAGTTTTTGCTGTTGTTTTTCATATAAATTGTTTCCTTGACATGAACGTGGTGAGGAAACTACACCTTCACTATAAGACATTACAACTCAACACCACAATCTGCGCTCTTTAAAAGTAGCATAATAATTGATTAAATGCTTCTTTAAAACTTAAGGCTGAATATTTTGAACCACCCTGAAGGTAGAATATATTGCGGTGCTGTTGCATTAGACTGTGTTACTATTTTTAAATTAGTGCAACTATGAAACTGGCAATTCAATTTGCATTGCTTACTTTAATTTATGCTTATAACAAAATTAAAAGACAAATGTTTAATTAGGAGAAAGATATGACCTATTACTTCTCCCATTATTCTATGTCTGCTGTAAAAGTTTTTGTAATTGTAGACATAGGACACCTTTCTTGCAGAAATATCATTCTCAATGGATGATGTGGCCAATTGTTGGAGTTTCAGAAGCGACTACTGAGTTGCACTTTTAAAGGATGTGTTTAATTTTGTGCAAATGGGGCAACATGACCAATGGTGTCGCTCTGCTGTTGCACCAACCTTACTCATCAATCAGAAATCAAAGCTTTGACAGTAACCAACATTAAAGGGATGCTGCTGGAGTGTCCTGTGCCAAGAGGCTTCTTTTTGCAGAGCATATTAAATCACTGTAGGTTGAAAAAAAGTCTCATCACTGATCATGGAGAGGAGGGAGGATGACTCTGAGCTGCATCAGAAACAGCTCCAGGAATTTATAGTTAGATTTTTTTATTTATTTATAAAATCAAAACATTCTTTGTTAAAACAAAAATTTAATGTAAGGATTCATTGTCACAGAAAGCAAAATAACGTGATTTTTCTGCTTCTCATCATAAAATATCCCAGAGGATTTTCTTTATTTGTTGCAAAAGTTAGTAGCATGTTTGAATGTTGCCAAAGGACTCACAGATAAACCTTTATTCCAGGTTGATTTGGCGCTTCATGAGCTTCAGAAATAAACTTCACAGAAAAACAAAAAAATTCTAATGAAAGTAACCAAAAATGTGACAGCAGCCAGTCACAAACGGCATTTTAAAAAAAAGGAAATAAAAAAAACTTTTCATCCTGATTCCACTCATCTCCACTTAGGTGCGTTCTCTGTGTTTGTCTCCACACCTTCTGGGATTTGGACTCAGGCAAGTCGTCTGTTTATCTGAACAACCAGCAGAACTTCAACAGAGCCCTTTTTTCCACACCACATTCAGATGGTGTTCTCATATCTTAAAGAAGTCAGAGTTAATGATCAAGCTAACTGCTGTAACTCTTTGATCTGTTCCTTTAGCCGCACATTAATAATCACATTAAGCTCAGACTAATTTGTGCCCAACTTTGCTTAATTATTACCTATAATTACTCTTTTTTACACACACTTGAGTGTTTGATCATCAGTTTAAACATAAGTCTATTTTTGAGCAAGTTAAAACATCATGTTGTTTTTTATTTTATTGCAAGTTTTTGACCCATTTTTAAATTTAAGAAAGATTTTTTTTTTCAGTTTTACAATAAGTTTGTTAAGGCTCTTCTAATCTCACATCCATCACTCTAAAAATAGATGCTCCCAATCTGACTCTGCTTCACTGCATCATCAGTGACTGCTGCTGTTTTTTTTTTCTAAAGGGTGGTGTCATAACAATTCCCCCATTAGACTAAATATGTAGAACATAACATCCATGTTTCATGATGCTAGAAAAGAGGCAGTGTGAGTTGTCTCGGCTAGTGTAGTTTGCCTTTACCAGAGTATCTTAATTCCTCTGCAGAGACTGTGATTTAGTCTTTTTGTGTGTCCCTGGACATGTTTATGGGCTAATAGGCCTTTGTTGGTAGTACTCTATTTATTTAATACAATTGTAGTGTGAACAGAAGGAATAATAAACAGGCTGACTAAACATACGATTCTTCTTTTGGGCTGAGAAAACCCTGTGTAAGGACACAAAAGGGGGACGTTTCCACTGTGGAAAGTAAATTCTTTTGAAGTGGAACTAATCATCTGAGGGATGGTTCTCGTTGTCCTAACAACGCAGCTGAATTGGAATGAGCCTCCTTTTCTGTGGAAGATATGTTTTCTTTTTTTCATTCAGAACTGATGATGATAGTAGTTTCACGCCCTGTCCACCCACATTGTCCGTCCAAACTTCTTTGCGGATAAGTCTTCACTTGGAGACGCCGAGCGCACGGCGGGTGACTCTTGGACTGTGACGTCAGCCTAACTCCTCTGTCTCTGAGTCTTTCTCTTCTTTTAATGCCGTTAGAATGAAAAGGGAATCTCTCAGTGTGAAAAGATGAAAGCTCAAAACAAGCCTTATATCATAATAGACCTTCTTAACATAAGGCTAGCCAAATGTTTTAGCTTTATGCTGCTTTTGATATTATATTCAGTTATGCATTTTCCTGTGACTGGACAAGAAAATGGCTGTATTTTACATAAGCAAATAAAATTCTTTAATCTTAAACTACTGTTTTTGTACTTTCACTATTTGAGAAATATATTGGGTTACAATGTCAGTATCTGTAACATTTCTTTAAATTTTTGTATCTAGATTGCAGCAATAACTCCTACCACAAGCAATGATTTCAGAAAAAAAATGTTTTTTTGTAAAAAAAAAAAAAAGTTACCCAAACATTTATAAAATTTTACTGAAGATC
>JAOXNZ010000221.1:19972208-19983899 GCA_028566095.1 Kryptolebias brasiliensis | reverse complement strand
AAACGTTTATTGAAATGGAAAATGGGTCTCTCTCCTAACTTTAAAAAATATACAGTATATAATTTGCAAAATTGTGGGAACTACAGCTTCACCATTTGTGTTTAAAACGGGGGGAAATGTTGCATAATGAGCAGGAAATGAATTGTAGCTGTTGTGGGGATATTTTAAACTTAAATGAGTGTGTCATGAATAAAACTCCCCTGCATCTTTTTTTTTTTTTTTTCTTCCTCTAACATGAGAACAGGTGAGCTTGTTTATGTAAATGAATCTGGAGCTGCATTACTAAAACTGTGCTACTTGTTTTGCATTTGAAAAAGGAAGTAGCTCCTTGCCAAACATTTAAATGAACATCTTTGTCTTCTTAAAAGCAAAAATTGCACAACAAGATTCCCGTTTTTAGTATTTTTACTTTTACAAGAGTAAATACGCGGTAGAAGTTTGCACACTCCACTTGTCATGGTGCAGCCTGAATTTACCTTCTCCATATCTTTAATTTGTAGTCACCAGGAATAAAAGGCTGAAATCTCAGCTCTGGCAGCTCCCATGTCAGTCTTTGCAGGAGTGGGTGACAGAGAACAGCAGGCAGATAGCATGCTAAAATCGCATCACTAGAGACCTCACATCAAAGTAGACCAAACCTCATATTGAGTGAACTTTTAAGCCAGAAATGCTGTGTGACATCAGAGCACCTAAAATGTGACTGTCATGTTTTTTTTTTTTTTTTTTCAAACTTTGCTGAACACAAGCTCAAAGACTCAAGAAGTACTCAGAGGCAAGCACTGTTCAAACACGCACACTAAGATTAGCAGCCTTTGTCTTACAGGAACCTCAAAGACCAATTAGTCTGAGACGACGGTTGTGACGAATTTGTCAAAAATAAGATGATAGACACCACTTTGGCAAGTGAGCAAACATGGCTGGGGATTTCACTCAAGCGGAGTCATTGACAAGACACTGTCAGAAAATGTGTCAGCTTCAGCAGACCTGCCAGCTGACAGAGATACAGTTTGGGACTGAGACTGATCAATTCCCCAAATGCCAACGAGACATAACAGCACTTTATTTCAAGTAAGAAAAGTATTCTGTCCTTGGATGTATTGTCAACTTTTTATTTGCATCTGAAGCCCTCAGCATCCCAAGATAAGAAGTGAAAAAAGAAAAGAAAAAAGAAAAAAAAAGAAACTGTTATATTTACCTAGGGGTCTCAAAACTTTAACAAAAGAGTTTGACCTCTCAATTTGGACACAGTGGCGGAAGTGTCTTGTCCTGCACAGGGTTTTGTTGTTTAATGTACACCAATTCAACACCTCCAATGGCTGAACTCATTTTGGGCCACTTTTTTTCTGAAGTGAAATCCAATACTCAAAGCATTTTCCCCTTCAAAGTAGTCTCCTGTTGTGCTTTGTGACCACAATAGTGTCAATCTCATACTTTCAAAGCCTCATCTCCACGTCAGCGTTGAATAGCTGTCTATATGTGTCTCCGAATGGAGTTAAAGCTTTGATGGCTGGTCTGAAAACAGTTTGAAACATTATGGCAAAAAATTTGGAGTGAGAAAAAAAAAAGTATTGATTTGATTTGGCTGCACGTGAAACTTGACCTGTGGTTTGTGAAGTTGCCACAAACTGTGTGGTTGTAACACTGAAAAATGATGGACTTCAAAATCATTTCATCAGCTGTAGGAGGGGAACTCCCAATCAGCTGTAAATCAGCATTTACAAATAGTAATTTATAAATCCATGAATAATATTTTAGAAAATATAGCCTCAAACTGACACACAAACCTACTCAGAATTTGGGAAATGTTGGGTCATGCTAGTACTCAAACAAGGAATAAAATAAGTTAGTTTAGATTAAATGACATAAAAAATATCAAAATAAATGATCAAATTAAAAAAGTTGTCTTTTTAAAGTTGCTAAAAGAATAGAATAATCTACAGCTGCAGCCCTGTTTATTGTAGGTCTACCTAATTAGCCTCAGGATCAAGTTTGTACCACCATGAATCTTACTTTTACTGATAGAAGTGTCAAAGGCCTGACGTTGGTGGGCATGAAAAAGCTCTTAGAGTTGTCCGAAACAACAGCCATTTCAAAACCTACATGTGAAGCCAAGTGATTGGGGATAATCAAATGACAATGATCAGAAAGAAAAGAAAGAGGCAATCTCAATAAACTTTGTCATTCATCCATTCAAAGTTCAATCATATCAGAGGTGTTTTGCATAACTATGAGACCCTGGTTCTAATCCTCAAAGGGTTTTCGGCCTACTTGGCTTTGCACTGTAGTCATTCAAGGTCGCAACCCGGTAGGAAATATGGGCTGCCATAGCAACACAAAGATGGCCTCTGAAGGCTTAGCATAATTCTCCCCTAATAGAAAAATAACAGCGGCAAATCCCATCCTTAGTGAACTCGCTTATTTGACAGAGGCAGACTCCCACCTGTGAAGCACATAGTCACCGCACCAATGCGCTAAGACTGCGATAAGATGAAAAAGAGCCCATCTCTGGATGGGGATGGGCGGCCTAAGCTCAAGCCAAATTCTTTCTTTCTCTGAAGTGAGTCTCTGGCTAGCTTTGGGTTTTTGAGGCTGGACAATACAAGCTGCCAAATGAATCACACTCTCTATGTAGTACCTAACTTTGAAGTGCTTAAGCCATACTCTGAGAAAAAAAGAAAAAAAAACTTTTTGGCAAAAGGAGATGGCTTATATGAAGATCAAAATGGAGAAATGTTTCCACCTTCCCCTATGAGATAGTTTAAACTTAAAGAGATTCTTGGAACGGTCGAATTATTAGGGTATACAGTATATCTGATAAAATCCGACCACTTTTAGTCCTCTCACGGTGTTCTGCTGAGAGTAAAACGGTACTACACTTGCTTAGTAACAGTCTTCTTGATTCTGATCACAAAACATGTGATCCTCCTCCCCCCACTTTGTTGCCATGCAGGTAGCACAGAGATGGATTCTTGTCGCTGTGTGAGTTGCATCAGGATGATGAGCACTGGGGAGAGAATAAATTACCGGCACACTTTAGAGTGGGAGGCATGTAAGTTATCAGTTGCCACAACGGTGCATTGCTCTCTGCTTATGGAATCACTAATGAGGAGCGATATCCTGCAAAGATGCAACCATGGTGATGGAGGTAAAAATCAAAGGCTTCGTAAAGTCATTATCACAAAAGCTAGCTGGGTAAACCAAATGATTGCCCAGACACAGAAGCAGGGACAAGGGTAAAAAAAGTGGAATGGGTGATAGATATAGTTGAGAAACGAGATGCTACCTCTGCAGTTGACCTGAGTCAGCTGTTTTATGCTCAACGTGAGTTTTGTTTTTTCTGTGTTCAACTGCTAAAACCTCATTTTGTGGCCCACTTGTTTGCATTTAAGTATGTTTCATCCTGCTGGGATGAGTCCTGTTTCTGTACTTCAAACTGTGTACAATTGTCGTCACATCAGCAATCTTTTAATGTTTCATCAAGTTCAAGAGCACAAGATCAAAATGAGACTAAAAGAACCATGGTTACATTAAAATGCCTTTTCAGGTCAGGAGAAAAGCCACTTGATTTGGGTTGTTAATCACTTTGGTGCTTTATCATCTTAAAATTTCAATTTGACTTAGGATAATTACTCTTTATCTAAATATCTGGTATTTGTGATTGTGATAACATGAGGGTGATGCATTATTACGCGTAAGGGGCTTTTTATCATGCAAATAGGAGTTCACCAGCATTCTTTTCTTATCAAGCCATCTTGTTGCGGTTAGGCAGATATGCAAGAATAATTTTTAATAGTCTATTTCTCCCATAGGATTCAGTCATATCTATTATAATATTTTGCTGATAAATTATATATTTTCTTAGCCCTTTATTTCGTGAAAGTCTGCTCCAGCTACAACACACAAACATATGTTATTGATTTCTTCACAGCAGTCACATAAAACACACATTGACATTTGTAATAAAATTTAAGGGTCTGAATCTAACAAATGGATTAATTAAGTCAGTCCTGCAGAGACTGTCCAACATGAGTCCTACTCTTGTTCGTAGAGTGAAAACACACTGAATACTGGCCCGTTAGCCTCCTGTTTCACTGTCTTTACACTGAGCACCTTCTTACATCAAAGCTCGCTCAGCACCATGTCTCAAAGATACACATCTCCAGGAAAGAATGGCCTCTGCTGAGATATGAACACCTCTGACCTCATTTAAGGAAAAAATAGTCCCCTCCCCCTCCCTAGCCCTGAATCCAAGGATAGAGTGGCTATCTGTCGAGATCATTCGAAGATGTGCGGGAACTTGAAGGCAGAGAGTTTCTGAGCATCCTACCAGGAGTCTCAAAAGGGTTCCATTAAAGCATGTTCAATATGCCGGTCAGGGCTTTCAAAGTGTTGCACACCCTCTAGCCCCGGCAAACTCAAAGGGCATCAGAGCACATTCTGTAAGAGGAATCTTGCCCCATTAATTTAATGAGTCCAGGGTATTAGTATGCTATAAGCTAGCCTTGAAAGCTCCTTTTTAAAAATCTTTGGTGGAGTTTTAAAGGAAACTTGGGAGTGACAAAAGAAAAAACAGGGAGCAAGGTGTGCCCATTGAATCTGAGATCAGTTTCTGACTTTCTGTCCTCAGAGGGTAATTTCAAGTCCTTAAATTGTCTTTGAGGAAGCTTGGGTTGCAGATTAAGGATAGAGGGTGGCACTTTCACAGTCACCTGGAGACTTTTACTGTTTATCCTGAATGCATCCACTGAACAACAAGCACTGAACTCATGCTTAACAAAATGCTTAACTGCATGTTTAGGTTTTGGCCCAAAAGCAGTTATTACTACATTAAAAATAGGTCAGACTAAACACGTTTGTGGCTGGACGCCATTTAGATTTCAACCACATACTTGTATGCTCAGTTACAGTGTTGTGTACAGTTACAAAATGTCATGTTGAATAAAATTTATCCACAGACTTATAAACACCTGCCAGACCATGCCATGCTGCCTTTTTTCTATACACAATGTCTCAAAGACAGCAATATACCATGATAACACACAAACACACACATACGCACACTCACAATGTGAAAAACAATACAAGCTCAGCAATCCCAGCTGGTAATAATAGGCAGGGATTAGCACTTGGAGACATATTTGCATAACGTATTTAGAGACATGCTGTGGACTTTATGGCGCTACGAGCATTTTTTTTCATTCAGATCTTGTCTGCAGTCATTTAACAGTTAATTAGCTTGGTAAACAGTGATGCTGCTCTCTAAGGTTGTAACACCCGACTCAAAGGAGAATGCACACTTTATCACTTTGCAGCAAGTCTGCAATAAAGTGACTGTAACCTGTACGATATAATGAAGACAGTGAAGTTTTGCCGTGGCCTGTCAACCAGGACGTAGCAGCTGCTGGAGCTAATTAAAGCCATAGTAACATGGTAACATAGCCTAGTATAGGCCCACATCAAACGCTCCTCTTCATGCCAGTTTGGAGTCTCATCCCTGGGATGTTGAGGCCTCCTGTGACCTGTGCCGGGACCCTGCTGGGCCCCGAGAGCTGTGAGGTGAAGAAGAGTGGGTCAGGATCACTGTGGGGTGCACCTGAACCAGACTTACCTGTGTCTGTGGATCTGCATACCAAAACGTGGCCATGTGGCTGTGAGGCACGAGTGCATGGACTCTGACCTGAACAACAAAGGAAAAGGAGAGAACCTGGGTTAGAGGTCAGAGGGAGCACGGAGGCTTAGGAAAAACACACATAAGACACACTGGCTAAACATGATCAGAGGGACACATGTGGGACAGCAGAGGTAGAACCAGATGCCCTCAGATGTCCTGATGAAACCTAAGCTCAAAGTAAACGTGTCAATTTAGAACTGATAGTGCTCAAACACAGTTTAAAGATATGCCTCAATTAAAAAACTATAACATTGTTTTTCTAGTTGTATTCAAATAATGAAAAAAACTTAAATTTGCCAAGATACAAGTAAAAAAACCTTTTTTTCAAATTGCCATCCTTTGAAATAACTCCTATCTTAATCATAATGAGCACTCTCTCTGAACAAAAGCACCTGAAGCCTGTTGAGAAAAGGTTGTTTCAGCCAATATTTATAGACATGCGATGAAAGAAAAAAAAAGATGAAAGAACTGATAGTTGACTCTCTGCAGTCCGTCTGTTTCTTCTCTGAGCCTGTATGTCAGTTGTTCGCCCTGTGTGTAGCTAACGAGAGAAACATATCCAAACAAATCTCTCTTGAAACTTTTTTCTCATGTGCCAAAAAAAGGTAAAGCTATATCAGAAAAAATGGAGCTTTGTTCTTTTCAAAATACACAGTATTTTAGTTAATTCCGAAGGATTATGGTTGAAGAAAATACAAATATATATTTAACTACTGCACATAGTTTTTACCTATGTTGAATTGAACCTTGAATGTACATAACAATATAACAGGGTTGACTAGCAAATCACATGAGTGTTGGTTGCATTAATGATTCAATATTGAATCTAAAAGTAGTGTGACAAAAGGGTGTAGGCGTTGCCTGTTTACACGGATCTGGTTCTGTTGGGTGAGACGCTCTAAACGCTGTGTGTCGTGGCTCTCAGGGTTTTGTCTGGCTGTCATTTGGAGAACGATATCAGGATGCATTAGGGGGACGCTTGAAGCAGGTCTCTGTCTCCACCTGCCACCCTGAGCGCTGACACAACACCCTGCTGGGATACATGTGGTCAGGCCTATCTACAGGTATGTCACTAGCACTCCAGACAGACATCAATTTGCCACCATTTTTGGAAGGTGAACAAAGCACGTCCGAGGCTCGCAGGGAGCGTGTTTAAGATCGCACCTTTACAACAGAGACCCTTTTCACCTTTTTTGGTAACACTTTTGCAAGAGCAGAGAACAAAAATTCAGTCCACCTTATGTTGGATATTTGGAGTACCTGCCAAGTCGTAGGCCAGAACAAAAATAAGAAAGCCCTTGACTGGATTTTGGCAACCTGATATTATTCTGCCACTCTGGGCAGCCCAGGTCCTCTTGTTGTGTAAAGCAGAGAGAAGGCAACTTTCCGCTTTACATCTTTCATGGCTTTATGTGTGGAGTGAGTGGCTGTGAAGGTTCGAGTTCTGTGTTCTTTCAGCAGTTGTCGTGTGGTTTCAATCTCTTTACACATTTCACTGCCAGGCTCCTCTCTACCAGGCCTCCCCAAACTGTGCAATCAGCAGATGTCTTTATAGAGCAGCCCACTGCCACGTGCATGGCCTGCAATCTTTGCCAATTTCAGTTGGCTAAATATATTATTTTTTCTTTTAGGTTATTATTATTCTTTTTAAGCCCAGCAGCCAAGTTGATGGGGCACCTAATGTGGCCTGCGGTTGCAAATAGCACCTCTTTCAGCACTTTGAATATAAACGCCTGAGTGATTTATCTTTATTTTTTCTAAGTTAGTCCACTCTATTGTTTTGCTGACCTGCTTTTTTTAAATAACTTGCCATAATGTAGTTCATCACAGTTCCTAAACCGTTATAAAGATGAAGTCAAACCAACTGAGCAGCTTTTTGGACGCAATGTAACACAGTAGGAATGTTTTTCACTTATACAAATGCAAATCGAAAGATATTCTAGACTATTTTTTTATTTTTAGGCCAAAATACTTAAATGTCTAGACAAAGGCAGTTTTTGGTATTTTAAATAAAACTATAGCAAATGCTGCACATATTATTGTGGGGAAAAAAAGGAGATAATTTGAGAAAACAAACTCCAGTGCACTGTATTTTAGATTTTGTCAGTTTCTTATTCCATCACACTGCAAAATGTATATAGAAACATGCAAACTTATAAGTATGATGACTGATATTATGGTTAAATTAATGAACTGATTGTTATTAATTGAAATATCCAGCTGCTTTGCTTCAAGTAGGCACAGTTGTACAGACATTATGGTAGCAAACACAAATATGTTGCTAACGTTAATAACTTTGGATCATATAGATATTATCATATGTACATTTCTATTTTCCTTTTCATTGGCTCTACCACGCCACGCTTTGGACTGAAATATCACCCTTTTTTCACCACTCTGTTTGTCTGACAGCCGTAGCACCTTTTTATTTTTCACATAAGCATTTTGCACATTTTACAATCTATGATCTATAACAACACATCGCTCAGGTTGAAACTACTTCAAAATTTTACAAAATTAGGTAAAATAAGCTTCATTTTGGCCAGACTTAACATTTAAATGCTGCTTAGGCTAAGTATTACTTGTAATAAAAATATTTTAATGCAGATCAAGTCGGCCACTGTAAGTCTGTTACTTTGAAATGTTATTCCACAATGCGGCTGGGCTAGTTCTATTCAAAGAAAGGAAGAAAACTAACTTTTTGTGGACAACAGCCATCCATCCATCATGGGCATGTGGCAACATAGATTTTCAGAACCACCAGCACCACCTGGGCACCATCAGGGCACCACCATGCCAGCAATCTGTGTCTGTCACTTCAGATTTCAATATTGCTGCAGAGGGTGGCAGACTTGTTAAGGGTTGGGTACCCACAAATCGAGCTGTCAAAATTAGCAATCTTTCTGCTTGGTTTAAAGGGTGAAATGGGTCACGCGCTGAGGCAACAACTAAGACCCAAGAGGGATGGCACTGGAAAATAATTCATTACAGAATGTTATCAAATTAACAAAATATTTTTAGATTGATCCTTATTAACATCTGAAATAAACTGGCAGTTATTAGACTAATTATTTTGCGTAATTGTGTCATATTAAGTCTCATAATAGTGTTGATACCTCTGTCAATTACTCCTTAATGTCTAACCTGACCTTTGAAAGTGATTGCGTTAATGACAACTCCATAAATTTGCTTTTTTGAAATTAATTGCCGTTTTTGCCAGTATAATGACACAGAGAATTGTGTGCGTGTCCGTGTGCGTGGGAGTGTGTCTCATAACTGGTGATGTTAGATTTGTGCACTTGGCAAGCTTTTTTTTTTTTCACTCCATTTGGTGACAGATTGGGTTTAAATAACATTATATCTTCACAGTTGTGACTCACAAGCCCAGGCGCTACAAAGTCAGGGTGAGGTTTAGCACTTCAGCTGAGGACGAAGAAGGACCTGGTCGCCTCACTTTGTCTTTTAGTTTATCACTTTCTGGCCAAGCATAATCTGGGACTCGAGGGATCGTTCCTTCAGCACAGTTCACCCTTCAACAACAGAACCCATTCTTTTCACATCTTGTCACTTAATAGTTTATAGTGATTTCTTGAACAGATGGATGCACCGAACCAGACTGAAACTTTTTGCAACTTTCTGTCTTTAGGACACATGGCTAAAATACAATTTAAAAACACAAATGCATGTTAACAATATGGGAAGACTTAAAACAAACAAAAAAAAACTTGTAGAATTTGTGGCATAAGTTTCCAGTCATTTTAAGCACGTCCTTCTAGAAAAAGATGCAGCTTCACATTGAACACAGCTTGGTGCATTGCAGGGTGGTAAGCATAGCTCAAGCTAACAACAGTACTACAGCTTTTTTATTATCAAGACTTGGAAGATGTTGGCTGAGGTCATGGCGGAGTGCGTTTTTTCCCTGAGCCCCAGGTAACAGGGCATGGAGGGGAGATTTTAATCTTTGTTTTTGTTTTAATATTGATGCTGCAGGCTCAAAAAGCTCCTCGAGCGTTAATCTTGCGTTGACTTTCTAAACCGGAATACACGGCTGTCGGCCACGGCCCCGATGTCGGCCATGTTTGTTTTTGCTGTTGTTGTGCTTTCAAAGGCTAACTGTTTTACAGCACCTCCTGCTGCTCCCTGGGAGGAAACTTTTGCGATAAGAATTTAGCCAACCTATTTGAAGGTAATAAGATCTATTTAAATATGTGTTGATTTTTCTTAATTATTCTGTACTTGCATTTTTTAAGCAAATGCTGTGAGACTGCAGTGCTTCTTTATTTTTTGAGTATGAGGCTGCCTTATTATAGAGCCTTTATAAAATGTTTACGTAAAAATTTGGATAGAAAGATTCTCTTCAGCGTAGTTTGCTCAAGATTGATCTAATGTGCAACACTTCAACTTTATAGAACTCAAAATCTGTGTGGCAGATAAAAAACATGGTTTTTAAGCAGAAATTGTGGCACACTTGACGTCCAAGAAAGATATCCTGAGAGTGGCTTTCTGCTCTATAGTGGGCTCACACTCCTGCTTTGATGCAGTTGTCCTGTCCTCAGCTGCCCGTTCTTTAAATGCCAAGCCTTATTATAAAGTGGGGCACATTGGAGGGATAAGGACTGTCGCTTCTGCAGCTGGGGAGTGCAGTCAACAGTGCACGCAAACTAATACAGACGTAAAGCGGCAGGACCTCACTGATCATCAATGAGACGTCACAATAAACAAGCTGCAGGACACTGGCATTTTGATTCCTGGTTACATAATGCAGGTCAAATCTTAATTAGATAACAAACAAATGTTACTTTGGAATTCTCAAAGTAGAAATAATAATAGAACTAGTATATAATTTAATATTCTCAACTATTTCCAATTTGGACAGGTTTAGTTTTTGCTCAGCAGTAGAAGTGGAAGACGTTGTCAGTTTTCCAAGTCAGCTACAGTTCTGTGTTTGTTTAAAAAAAAGTAGCTAAAGGTTACAAAATCTCCACTTCACACTTGCATGTCAGAGTCTTTCAAGCAGGCATCAACTCTGGCAGGAACATGCGTCCTATATCGTGTGTGTCATTTTTGCAAAAACTAACTGACAAGAAGGAGAGAGTCCCTGAGCAAGAGGCAATGTATAGCTCAGACAGCTGTGATATAGTGTGATCACATAGCAGACAGACATAAAGTAGATGACCGGTTTTATTACGTGGGAATATGTGAGTCATGAGAAAGTTTTCTAACAATTACTCTGGAGTAGTTATTTACAGTTAGGTGTTTGTTCTAGAAGAACACACTTGGATTAATTCAACTTCAAAATACTCCTAATAAATATATCAGAGTGACTAAATTTTAACTATTTCAAAGAAAAAGCTTGAAGTCCAAAAAGCAGGATTATCACTCATGTGCCTATAAGGGTGCTTTAATTTGATGGTGTGAAATTGAAGCTCCTTTGAAGAACATCCACAGAACCCCTTCCCTTATTTATTTCTCATCAGCGGTGTGACTCTGACATGTCTCCTTTTTGTACACTAGAATTATAGCTGGGCTAAATTAAGGTACATTCAGCGAGATATGTTACCAGAAGTTTCAGGTGAATCAATTAATCCCAACAAAATGAAAACGGGGCCTGTTATATAAGTGGGCTTTTCACTGTGTTCAATGCATTTCCTTTGAGAAACTCAGTGCTCAAATCACTTTGATCGTCATCGTTATTATTATCATCGTCAGCATTGTTTTTGAAAATGCTCATATGAGGAAAGTTTTATTCTAGCGGCTGAGAAATTAAGGGACAAAAAGACGATTATGCCTAAAAGTTATTACAAATTACTCAAACTATTATTTTTTATTATTACTTTCCCTTCACCAAACACTAGTAATCTAAACTATTAGTTCGTTGTTTTTGAAGTCATGTCCTTATAAATCCTTTTTTTTAAGTCATTGACTCATAAGTCATTTTACTCGTAAACAAATAATTTTATCAAACATTGTTAAATAAACAGTTGACGTTATCCGTTAGTCAAATTAGCTAATATAATCTC
>JAOXNZ010000221.1:19941936-19953586 GCA_028566095.1 Kryptolebias brasiliensis | reverse complement strand
ACCTTAAAGTGATAGTTCAGATTTTTTTGAAGTGGGGTTCTGTGGAAAGGTTTGAACAATTTTTATCATACCTGTTGACAGCTCTTTGAACAGTCTCGGTTAGGAGAAATGCAGATTAATTGTGGCCAAGATTGATGAGCTAATGGTTAGTTTAAGTGGGGCCAAGACTAAAGCAGATTGCCAGTAACTTCAATTAAAAAATGTAGGAGTTCATGCTAATGTAATTTTATAAGCCATTATGCTGTCATCAGTCATGATATTCCTGTAGGAGGTGGCCAAGGCTGAACTGATTGTGCTAAAGCTTGTTGCTGCTGTCATTATTTGCATTTTGAATTAGCCAATTTTATGTAAACAACCTTGTAATGCAAAACTGACAGTCATGTAATGGTTTATAAAATAACATTTGCATGAACACTTATGAAACTTTTGATATTTGAGTTGTTTTAAGACAGCAGCAATCCATTTTGGTCTCTGGTGTTTGCCACCAAGTGAGCAGTGAGCCACGCGCAGCCAGTTTTTGAAAATCCTTATTTTTGTTTGCATGGCTTGCAAAATGGTATTCTAGCCTGTGCACATTATTTTATTGCCCACCTCTGACTACATCCTACCTGCATTGTATTCACCTTGGCAGCTGCTCCTACGTTTATGATTTAATCTACTGGATTGCTTTTGAAATGAAGGCAGGCAGATTTAGACAAATTTTGAAATCCTTATTTTTTTAATCATTTAATCATTGGTTTTCAGACTTAGACACGTTGTCTGTCAAGAAAGAGCTCTTGTGCAGGTGTCAAAATAATTTTTCAGTTAGTAACATCGGCCGTAAAGTAAGAAACCGTAGTAGGCGTGCATCAGAAGATGGTTCCCTAACTCCCACATTGCAGTATTTTTCAAATAGCCTATATATGACAACAGCATAATAAAACTCCTGAAATTCTATTATGATGATTGGTTTTGATATTCCACTCAAAGACTGTCAGTGCCCCATCTGCCTCCTGTTTCTCCAAACTGAGGCTTCCAAAGAACTATCTACAACAAGTAAAGTCTTGATTGGCTTTTTCTCAGAACTGCATTTAAAAAAAAATTTAAAATCACTTTGAAATGAATGTGTTACATTCAGTGTAGGATTTGTACCAAAATATATTATACACACTATCCATAGCCTTCAGCCTTTGGCAAGATGGTTCATTATACTATGTGACTGAGAAATTTGAATGTTGTTTTCATAAATGGTTTTCCAAACAAAGTTTCTTTTGCTCATGATTTTAATATACATTTCCATGCAGAAACTTGCTGCAGTAACAGCACAGTTATTTTTAAAGGAGCTAATAATTTGGTTAGTTAATTTAATGACTTGTTAAATACATCAAATCTCACACACTTTTGTATGAGTGTACAAACAAATTTATTTGATGACACTTTTGTGTTTCTTTTCCTTTTTCTTTTGACAGAAATTATATGAGTAAATAAATAAATACTATAAAGTAGTCATTGATCTTGTAATCACATACTGTGCTTGTTATTGCACTGAACAAGGAATTATCTCATGTTTTCTCAAATGAGTGAAACATACACAAGGACAAAATATGAGCAATAAAATAAAATTTGTTTCTGAAAGTGATTCATGCAAACATTTAAATCAACACAAAAAGTACTGAATACAGGTATAAGCAGATTCAAAGGTCTTGTGTTTATTTGAACGTGATTTATTTGGGGGATGTTTATCACTTTATAAAACTGGATATTATTTTGGTCTTTATGCTATATATATAAAATAAGTAAATTTGAGATGCAAAAATCTGATAAATAGAACTTTTTGTTTTTATCAGTGTCATAAAGGTCTCCAAAAACAAAGGTTTATCATCTTTGTAACACCTAAATGAATTGAAATAATGTCTTGTATGGGAAACATTTAAAAATACTTGTTAAAATAATTTATGAGGTTGATATGGGTCAGGCTTTTTGGTTCTGATGCCATGTGTTGACTTTAAAGAGCAGTGAACACTCGGATTCTTTTATCTGTATGAGAAATAACTGGTAAATATTTGACCTGATTGATAATGCATCAAAAGACTATAAAACTTTTTTTTGTTCTGTGATCACTCACTGATTAATGTGGAAGTAGCCAACAATATTAAAGAACTAAAACTGCAGGACGGGAAATTTTTGCAGCACAACACCAGTGTTGAAAAAAGCCCCTCAGAATAATTTAAGATGACTTTTCAAGTGGATGTCTAGTAGAAATTGTCTCACTGACCACCTGTGCAGTCACCAGCAGAAATTTGTTGACTTCTAATAACAATTTTTAATTAACATTTTGTCCAACTTCTCTTTCAAACTGTTAAATTGAAGAACTGAATTAATAATCTACTCCCTGGGAACTTATTTATATATTTTCTGTTTACATTAGTAATTCACAATCACAGAAACAAGTGTTGCCAAGAAATTTCACATTTTACTATGGTTCTACTTGACTAAGAAATTATTGAAAACCACACAAGTTATGATACAGAAACCAACAACAACAAATGTGCACAAACACTCAAGACCTTCAGTTAGCAGAACAGACGGTGTATGTTATTCATATGCTTCCTTAAGTGTTTCTTCCTCTTTTGAGGAAGTTCTCGCCATTATCCTGAAATATAAATCACACATGTCATCAAAGTGGCTTTTTTTGGGAAAACAATTGTGTCTGTCCTCGAATGCGGGGGACTGTGGGGGATTTTTCTGTGCCACCCCCTGATTTTCCTGCATTTTGTAGATGGCTCCACTAATCGCCATGACTGACTGACCTTTAGGCCAGTCCCCTTCTGGGATTTACAGCTTTCACTGGCTCGACCTTTGCCCCCCCCAACACTCTTACAGACACTCGTCACGTGAGTTCAGCTTTAGTGCTGGTCAAGACCTGCTGCTGGCCAGTGTGGGCTGCTGCTACCTCAGCATGTCAAAACCTCTCTAGGTGGTATGATTCAGTCAGTGGTTCATTAACCCCCACCTCTAACCACCCTGTATACCCCCCACCTACATAAAGAAAGTTTCCTCTATGGCCTGGAGCAAGGTAAACCTGCTTAAAGCTCAGTCTAATGACTTGTGCCATGGTAGAAAAGACTAAATGCCAACACCACATATGGGGATGATTACAGGAAGTAGTACAGAATTACAGGGGGACTCTGAGACTTTGAGGGATGGGTGTTGGGGACTCAATTGTGGCACAGAATCAGTGAATTCCCAGAGGCCGTTGTGTGGGACAACTCAGCATAAAGCCCCATCCCGGCCAGGTCACGCAAATTTAGGATGAAATGTGGGGATTTTGGGGGTAGTATTCTCTTTATTCTTTAATTAAACACCTCTTGTGCTTTGCCTTGGCAGGTTTAAAGCAAAAACAAACAAAGAGAAAGACAAAGAAAATAGACTTCACCTGTAAATCTTAAGTAAATAGTTAAAAGGACATTGTAGTCTGGAGCTACAACTCAGGTTGAACCTTTTAATTTTACAAACATCCCATTCTCAGAAACACAGTGGCTAAAGTAAAACAGCATTTCTTCTTTGGGAGGCAGTTCTTTACCCTTGAGCAAACATGTGTACTGGAGCGTGAAAGCACCATTTCATAATGAATCTTGTTTTATTCTTCTGCTCCTCCTTGTCATACTGACCAGTATCGCCAAACTGGAGACTCTGCAGTCTCTGTTAAAAAAAAAAGAGAAAAGAAGAGGAAATCAGAGTGAAATTATCTTAATACAATAGTGACAGGTTTGCTTCATGTCTGCTTTAACATGCTAAAAGCTTTAACAGACTTAGAAAATAAACAGTTTTCCCATTTCTCCATCTGTAAGGTTAGTTTTTATTTATGGTCTTGTTCCTTACGTGGCTAATGAACCTAAATAAAGTAAGTCAGTTGCCTCCTATGCAATGAAGCACTTCTTTTTTCTACATTCTCACAGACAAACAAAAACAAAACAACAAAGAGAGGCGGTACATGAAGGAGCTTTGGTCAGATGGGTCACATGCTGTCTATTGAGTCTCCGGTCCATCAAGACCATTCAGCTGGCCATATAAAACCGGCATGCTGCTTAAATACCTGACAGTAGGAAAAGAGACAAAAACAAAGAGAAAGACAAGGGACAATGGTTAAAATAAATAAGACAGCCCCTGTGACTGATGTGTATAGATGGTGCCAGAGAGTCACTGACAATTCAAGAAATGTGGCTGTGGCCACAAAAGACGGCTGGAAAATACTGAAGGGGCTTGCTGGGCACATTTTTCAGGCCTTTCCCACTTGGACCCCCTTTTGAGTCTTTGTCTGTGTTCTGGGTCCATGAGAGAAGTCAATTACAGACTGTTGGTTGTAGATTCTTGTTTTTGCTTTCCTTCTGGCAGTGAACTCCTACTCAATATTTAAATGACTAATTAAAGACAGGGTCTATGTTTTTTGCAAAATAACAACAACAAAAAAAGTTAAACAGAATGTCTTTCCTGTCACACACGATTAAGAGGTTGCTCATATTTTTGTCTGAAAAAATGGCAACATCAAAAGATTGAGATTGAGAGTGGAAAGGAAAGATAAATGCAGAGCAGTCATTAAAATCCATATTTATGCTGCCCAATTTTTCGTGTGAGGCAATTCAATGTGTTGGTTGGCTGCATTTGATCTGTGCTGCAGAAGGCGATGTCTGAACCGCCGGGGCTTGTGATCCCAGGCACACACAAAAACAGTCAGTTATATTGTAAATTATGGGGAGAGGGGTGTCAAAAATGTTTGATAAGCACAGTTTTTTTTAACGCTATAGAAGTTTCTGGAACACAAAAATAAACAGGTTGGATGAGTGAGCATTTGGAGAATCAAATTTATCAGTGTAGACATTTATTAGAGCAAGGTAATCACACAGTTTGAGCTCCACTCAAGCAGACAAACAACCTTAAAATATCTTTTCACCCTTACAATGCAACAATGTTAAAGGATACTTTTTTGGAGAGCAAAGTTTACATCAATGTCTCTACAATCTGCTGGTTGTCTTCGCCTCTTTTTTATTTTGTCACAGGGAATAGGCTAAACAGTAAGATGTTATTTAGTTCTTTTATTCTCCTATTCCAGTCACTGCAGCACAGACTCCCTCTGTCTTTAATAGAGCCCCAGAAGAATTCAAGTCTTTTCTCCCCTCAAAAGATTCTTCAGCCTGCAAAATAACAGTGGTAGCAGAGTTAACTCATTATTTGGATGGAAGGTGTTTGCATGCTCAAACCAAGGACTGAGTGCTCAAAATTCCCAAAGTGTTAGCTGTAAATCAGAATGTATGTGTGCCCTGGGGTTGTGTGGAGAGCATTTATACAGTATGTGGGGTTGCTCAGACCATGTCTCCATCTTAATGTGAGTTTTCACCCCACAGATATCTTGTAAATTGCCAACATTAAGTGAGTGTTTGCTCTCATGCTGTAAACCATTCTGCAGACATTTTGAGCAGCACAGCCTGACCCTCGTTACTTTAATCACTGCAAAACTCACCCATAGCAAGACAAATGATCAAATGTAGACAGCCTCACTGGGTTATTTTGATTCCCTCATTTGGGTGCACTTCACAGGCACATTCCAAAATTGAAATTCCACTTTGTTCCAGTGACCAGTGGGCAAAAACTAAATACCAGTTAATTCTCTGCTTGAGATGGCATACATATGAGTAATCATCTGTCATAATCTTAGCAATGTTTTCCGTAATAGAACAGATATTATGTTATTTCTTGCATGATGAGACGTGGTTGGTTTCTGCTTTGATCTTGTGCACTCACCAGGAAGAGGCAGATTAAAAGGTTTGTGAATTCTAAAAAAACCTTGAATTGGTTTTCAGTGATGCGCTAAAGTAAGGGGTGAAACAAAAGAAATTAGTTTTATGCAAAACATCATGAGCATGTGCAGCTGATAATGGTACTGACAACAGTGTAACCTGATGTCCTCATTTGAAAGCCATGCCAGGCAGCCTGGTGCAGATTTATGAAGAGATTGCATGTTACCTGAAAATCTGGACTCCTGGGTTATGCTTTTACATGTGCATAGAGATCACAGCCCATAAAATAATAACCATGTCTTTGGTCATATTGCCGTGTGGTCAGAAGAAAGATGAGGGCTCCTTTTAGTGTGGGGCTAAATTCATGGGAAGGGATGGACAGGGTATTTGAAGTGTGCACAGAGAGCTGGGTTTGATTGGATAAATCTAGGACTTCACAGAGGAGTTGCCTGTGGTACACGGAAAGGAGGAGAGGAGATATATCTTTTTTTCCTGTGGCATTTTTCCCCAAACGAGAAAAAAAAAAAAAGGATGGGCACTGGAGCTAGGCTGGAACATGATCATAGGCCAGTGCCAGACCAGAGAGCTCCCCATTAAGGTTTTGGGTTATAAACAGCATCTGTTTCAAATGGGGCTATAAGACTACAGGAGCACTGATTCCCATTTCCCGCTGCCTGTACCACAGATCTGGCACAAACCATGAAGTCTCTTTTCTCTCCCCTCGCTTCTTCCGTCTCATCTCATTGCCTCTCTATTCTCCCCCCTCTTTAGAGTTTTATATGCCTCCTGCTCATTATGGCTCTTTTCTTTTAAAGAAAAATGATTTATTTAGAGCATAAAAAAGAAAAGAAGGAAGCTCATCACAGCATAAGCACGCAAACTGGCTTGGGGTTTTGTGCCAACAACACAAATAAAGAAATGAAAACATAAACCATAAAATCACCAGTTTTCTAAACTGATTTCTACCTCCTCATCCTTATTATGAACACAAAATAACAGGGACCTGAGAATCTTACACAGAAACTCAACAGTATGTGGCCAATTGAAAACACATTGTGCCTACAAGTTCTTTTATAATGCTAGGTAAGTAGCCTAAAATAAGACTAACTTTTACTATTAACCGTCTTAATCGGAAGATAGATTGGTAGTTGAGGTCAGCTCTCTTGGAAGGATTCTCAACGAGGCATTGTGTTGCCCTCTGCTGGACAAAAATTGTTAGGGTATCTTTCACAACCATAAAGATTTAACATCACAAGCGGCAATTTGGAATAATTAATAGACTCTAATTTCGATACCACAGGTTTTCTTTTTTCATAATTGACATTTATTGGATTCTATGTCATTAGATTATCCTGAAATGATAATTTAAAAACCTGTCAATATTCTGTTAATTTGAAATGAAACAATACCCTTGCTGTCAGGTGTTTTGCATCCATCCTGATACTTTTCAACGCTCGAGACAGACTTAAGTGTCTTCTGCTAAGAGTAAACAGGAAGTGGGTTATATTTACACCAAGACCTTACTAATCCTTTCTCCGTAGACTAGTATCATTGGGGACAAGCATGAAACTCTTCTTGGCAAGTTGCCACTATAAATAACTGCTGCCATGTGCTGCTTCTTTTTCTTCCTAATGGTTATGTTTGTTTCATTTGCAGAAAATATCAGATTATTGTAACTATTTAAACGGATTCAGTGAAAAACAACAACAACAAAAAACCAACCAAACTAACAAAAAACATATTTAAGAAAATATCTGATGTACCTATGCTGGTGAGTGATAAAGTGGCTGATTTGAGGTTAAAAAGCTGCAGAAGGTGGTGGTATGCGTTTGTTCTGAGCTTGCTGAACATGTGTGCAGAGCTCCAACCTGCACCTACTGAACACTACATGGCAGATTGACGCCCCTGGAGTGAGTGAAGGGGGAAACAGCCACAGAAATAAAGAGTTTTCTGGAAAAAAAATCACTGCTTTGTCTATTCAAAAATGACATGACACAAAGTTTCTGCTTTTGTTCTCTGCTTTTTATGACATGACAGCTGAGCTGCAAAGAAAAATTGGTATGGTGGGGGAGTATATGTACCAGCAACCACTCTTTTTCTGACACCCATGTCAAAATAAGCCATTGCAAACCATATTTTTACCATTTTACTTTTTTAAATCAACCCAAAGAGGGAGAAATACAATTTCCAAATGGCGTGCTCCGTGATTCAAAAGACTTTCTAATGAGACAGGTCTAACACACAGTAATGGATTGACCACGATGCTTGGCACGAAAAGGTCGAGTGAGGACTGGATTACACAGTCATAGGACACTGTCTGGTCTGAGACTGGCCAACAGATGGTCACCTGGATTAATGGAGTCAATTAATTCATCTTATTATGTAATTAAGGATGGACCTTGATCAGCAGAGGGGGACAGACTTGGCATCCTAAGATGTTAAGCATCTTATTTAATTTCTACAAAAAGCTTACTGGAAGATCAAAATTTAAAAAATATATATACTACCAGTTTATGCTATCTTTCCCAAACTGGAATCTCATCAAGTGTCAAAAGTGTGCTCAAAAGGAGATGTACTTAAGATAGATTAAGTGTTTTTGCCCTCTCTTACTTTAATTTCTTAGTCTAATTTTTAAGTCTGTATCAGACAGATTATCATGGTAAATCAGGTTCAATGCATTACTCTATGTCACAGAATTTTTAGAACAAATTAGGGCCCACACTTTGCTGGTTTGCAGTATCCAAGTTTTGTCCACAAGAGGGAGCCTCAGTGCAACAGAAGCATTTCGTCTGAGCTGCTCTCATTTGTTGAGGCGATCTGAGGTAAAAAAGAGTGTTTCGAGGGCACAGCTGATGAAATGTTGTATCACAGTGAGGAAAGGGGTGACATGAAAGTGTTGATGTCAAACTGTTCACTCCCTGCCTTCCTTCCCAAAGATCTGTGAGCACATCCATTACATCTGGATACAGACAGAATTAAGTAGTCTTCATTATGGGACTTCCTGTCTTATTGCAACTGTTTTTCTTTTCAAGCATGTGTGCACCTTCATTTGTAATACAACATCATATGTTTTGTATTTATTCATCTGGTGAGGATTTTTTGATGTGTATCAGTCCTGAAACAATGAATAATGTAAAATGGTTTCCTGTTAGAGTGGATGTGACTAATTTGAACCTGTCACCAGTTTCCTCATGTATTTAATTATAAATACATACTGTAATGATGAAAGCTCCCTCACAACATGTGCTGTGAAATGCAAGATGAAAGCAGAGACACAGCAGTTTACCAAGACTGTATACTTTAGTCTATAACTGACATTTTTAAACAGAGTAAAATTTTCAAAGAGCACAACATGCACCATTAGCGAGTACTTTTGGATTTTATCTAATAATTTTTGTCAGAGAATCCTAATGAAGAGACATTCCATTCATTTGACTGAAAAGGCATGTATACCAAATTGCAGAAAATCTCTCAGAAAGAGCCAGTGGCGAGACATTTCCCAGTAGGGGGGCATGGCCAGTGGGGGGTATGTCCTGCTGTAGACCTCTTGGACTTTCCTGCTTTGAGGTCAAACATGCACAAACACGCAGACCCAGACACAAGCACTTTGTAATCTCAGCTACTCTGATTAATTGCCACGGTGTAATCCCACCAGGTTTTCACACATATCAGGAGCTGGTGCTGTGCTCGTTTAATTCAGTGTAGGTTAGTGAGAGACAATAAGAGGCAGGACAGTAAAGACAATTTTTTTGCACTCTCCCTGCTTCTTCCACTTAAGTGTCTCACTGAGCCAAAAAACAAACATGTTGTTTCAGACATATAGTAACTACCATTATAAAAAACTATATCCTGCTTACAAACTGTCAAATGTAAGTGCTATGTTGCATCAGAATCCAGTGACTTTTCTTTGTTTTGACTTTAAAACATTTGAGAACTGGTGGTTTATGAGGGCTGTTTATACAGTAGGTCTGTGGTACAACAAGGTCTGAGTGATGCAAGGAAAAAAGCCTTGAACAGTGTGGCCAGTAGGGTGTGTCATGCTGCCTTTTGCTGCGCTGCATTTGCTACATCAAAGTATGTTAGGTTTCCTCTCCTCATCCCAGAGCGAAACCATCCAGAGTGGAATTTACTTCTCACTGGGGAGCTCATGCAAATAAGGTTAGTGCAGCACACTCAGAGGTTAGAGGGTTGGAGAAGAGCAGAGGAGACAAGCTGTCATAGGGTGACACCATTTTTTTTTTTACTGTAATTTTAGCTTGCACATTTCAAAGACAGCCAGTGAGGCGCTAAACACTTCAAACTTCACTTGGCACCGAACACTCCTCAAACTGAAACTTATTCACAGCATGAAAGCTTTTACTCAACCTGAGTACACAAGTTAAAAAGCTAAACATGTCTTCCCGATTGTTTTGATCTAAATAACACATGACAGCTGTGTCCCCCTCCCACATATCTTCCGACAAAATATAGTATTTCTCTATTGAACTATGATTCAAAGTACTTCTAATATATTTATATTTAAACAAACATTTATCTACTCTATATTACACCAATATGATAGAGATTTTTCCACTTTATTTATTACTGAAAAACATTTTGACATAAATTAGGTATCTTTGTCAGCAGATGGCAGCATTGTACGTAAAATAAATTCTGGTGAAGGAGAAAGAATTTCACTAAAAGTCACAGGAATCATAATGAACTTGATGTATTTATATCCAAGACTTTTTTCTTTGTTTCTTTTCATCATACTCCAGCTGCCAGATGTGTTATTTTTTACAATCTAGTAATAATGACAGAAATCTAGATAAAAAGTTTTTATGACGCTTACAGGATTGTTCTAACACGCACCTCTGCCCTCCTGTCGTCTCTCCCTGTAAAAGTATCTTTTTGATCAAAACCAGACAAAATGGAGATTCTATATTTAACTTTAATTATTTTAACGGACGATGTGTTTCAGGTTCCCTGCTGCAGACACACTAACAAAATAACTAGCAGTGTTTAGAAGTCAGTTGTCCCTTCCTTCAATATGGCTGCACTTGAAGTGATCAGAGTTTAATCAGTGAAAGTTGAAGCTGAGATCCCTTAGGCTATTTAGTTCTAAAGAGCCTTTACTTGCTTGTGTATCTTATCACACAGGCTGGGTAATGACTGTTCAGTGTGAAATGGATCGGCATGATAGGTCTTAACTCTACAGGGAGGTTTCTACTTGTGAGGGCTAACTCAGAGCCCCTCTGATGAAGCACTAAAACAAGCTGTCAGGCAACTCTTGTTGCACCAAACAGCAAAATCCGGACATTTGTGCTAAAATGACATGACTGAAGAGATGAGGGTATGATTAGCGTGCTGAGTCAGTGGAGGAGATTTGAAGTTGGTATGAGAACAACAACAACAGAGCATTTAGCTAAGAAATGGGATAAGGGAGGAAGAGTAAGATTAAATGAACCAAAGAGTCCCCCTGGGGTCAGTGGCTGAGAAAATGAGACAAGGTGAGTGAGATAACATATCAAGCACGACAACAGACATGCCTGATTTTAAAAGCCCTCTCACTGGCTTTGTGTTTCTTTTGGTTTTATACTCAGTAAAAACAACAATTGCAATATGAGTTACTGCTTTTCTTCCATCAGAAATTTTGAATTTGAAAAAATGCTAAATTAACTGTACTTATATAGCGCCTTTTTAGCCAAACAGGCCACTCAAAGTGCTTTACAACAAAATCTATGCCCTCATTTAACCATCCACACACAGCACTCTACAAAGCTACATCTCTACAAAGCTAACCTGAATAAATCATTCTATAGAGTCTAATCGGTGCTTTGGATCACATTTATACACCGATGGAGCACACACTGGAGGCAGTGAGGGGCTCAATGTCT
>JAOXNZ010000221.1:19902002-19915463 GCA_028566095.1 Kryptolebias brasiliensis | reverse complement strand
TCTTGCATAAACAGACTAAATTTTTTCACTTTTTTTTAACAATAAGAGGTTGAGAAAGAGCAGTGGAGAATAAATAAATGAGAACTCTACCTATTCTTAATGATAGGATTTTACACTAGCCAGTCAATGAAACTTTGTAGCTTCATTCTTCTTGTAAAGGCTAAAAAAAACAATGACACTTGTCGAAATTTGCATCTTCATCATGTTTGCTGAACAATTTGTGTAAAATGCACAGAGGTCATAATTCTAACTTTGAAAGCAGATGGAAGACTTTTTGTGTAACATGCTGCCCATGAGAAGACATTAAAATGATAAAAAAATAAATGGAAGTTGAGTATTATATATTTTAATTTTGATGAATTGTTTACATACTGCTTCCATGTGATCAATATGAATTTAAAATGATTTTGTTTAGAAGTATAACTTTTAGATCAGATATAGGTTACTCCTCAGAAAAATGTTGAAAATTGTAAATAAATTTGACAATGTTTACAAAAATCTTTTTTTTGTTTGTATGCCAAATGGAACTTTGTATTTTATAACTGATTCATGAAACTTTAGGAAGGGATTCTGTAACTTCTTATAAAATTAATAATGACAACAACCAAGGCATTTGCCAAAATAAATCATTGGCCTTTTTGCTCTGGGAACAAAGACACATAGGAACTCAGTGTTTCTCAGGAATTTGCTTTTCCAGTCTTCATCCAGGAAATCCAGGTTTAATTATTGTATGAAACCACTTTTTTGACCTAATTTTACCTTATAGACACAGTGGTGCCTCTTTTTGTGAGCCCTACTTTTACTTGAAAGTCATAATTTGAGTGTAAAAAACACCAGATCTACTCAAAACTTGGCATGTTCTTCACTAATCAATTTGATGACATGAGAGCAAATCTTGACTCTTATTCTAAGAAACAGCAATTATGTTAAGTGATAACAGGAAGTTGTCATAACTGAATGAACTAACTTTTTCCACATTGTTCATCTTACAGCAGTTGGGAGTGACAAGGAGTTTTAATATAATAATGTCAAAACACTTAGATTTTTAATAAACATTTGTATGTAGATCCTTTTTTATGGCACTTTGAGATCTGGTGAATCCTACTTAAATCAGAGTTCTTGGAAACATTTCCACTGGTTGAATAAAATGCACCTGAACTCATTGGACATAATTAGAAAAAAACAATCACTTGTCTATAAAACCTGCCACCACTGATGGGTTAGAGTGAAACCCCAGTCAAGAGGTGAAGAGAACTGTCTGCAGTCTGAGAAGGCACAGACCTGGAGAGGAATACATAAAAAGCCAAATTGAATAATTGGGAAAACAATGCATCTTTAGAAGGGTTTTCCTCAGCCCAGAGGTGAATATAAATGAGATCTTGATTTCCTGGGAGATAAAGTAACATAAAATAAATAACTATTAAAAAAAAACAACTATCAAGCAGCACTTGCCAAGTTACAGTAAATGTTTGACAAAGTGACAACAAAGACGCCATTCCCCTTTAAAAGGACAAGTGATTGAAAACTGATTTCAAGTTTTTGAGACAATGGGTTTTATTTAAAAAAGAAACAATCCTTACATACCCAACCCACAAAAGAAATAAACATAAAACTTTTTAAAAGTCCTTGAATGACCCAGCCTCTCTGGACTTAAAACCATTTCTGAAAAATTATTCCCAAGATCACTGAAAAATGCAGTTGCCAATTGAGCGTTGTTTATGGAACGTTAATGAAATGTTGAATTTGTTTTTTATACTCAGTGGAGGTCCAAATTATTTCTCAAATCAAATTTTAGGACCCATATTGCCATTTTGAAGTGATCAGATAAGATTTGCCAGTCTACACATGCTCAGCCAATCTGTATGAGCCATTGTAGTTACAACCTGAACACACTGGTGACTTGTTTTAACGGCATTTCTTAGCTTTATTTGAATGTGAGACAGCCAGCACCAGCTGACACTTTATTTCTGCATCTGTTTATGCACAGTTGTTCTCCATACTGTCTGTTTTCCATAACAACGGAAAAATCTGCTTTGATTTCATCAGTATGATTTGCATTGCCAATGAAGCAGACAGATCCATTTTTAGTGGCCTGGCCAGTAAAATGGAGATTAATGTAAGGAAATCTGATCTAATTTCCATTTCAATTCACTTTGAAATGTAGCTCCATATGTTTTTCTTTTGCCAACTTTCTCCCAAAAAACTGAATATAATCAATCAGAAAACCTCTTGGCATGCTTCTGCACATATTCTTTTGTTAAAGTTTTATTTTCCAAAATAATCCAGAAACTACATTTTGCTTTGCCATTGTGGGTAATTTTGTGTAAATGTATTTAAAAAACTGACCTGATTCTATTTTAGTCTGAACTTCAACAAAAGAGAGAAAACCTGAAAGGATCTGAAAACCCTGGTGGCAGAAAATGCATCAAAAGAAGAGAAAAAAAAGGGACCAAGTTGTAGTGCTTGTCAAGAAAATATCATAATATAAAGATAATTGAAGCAGCATTCATGTTTTCAGATGCAAAATGTTGCATTGAAAATTTCATAAAGCACCAATAAAATTGTGATGGAGATGACAAAGACACACAGAAAGGGCGATTGACTGTGAAAAGAAGCTGCACAGCCTGTGCTGGCAGTGATAAAGGGTACTGAGTTATTGCATTCACAGGTACACAGTGCTCACATATATCACAGTTCTGTCAGCTCCGTCTGACTCGTGACTGAATATTTCAGCCTGATCTCACTCAAAATCTCAAATACTGGAGTGCTAGTGTGGCATGTGTGTGTATGTGTGTGTGACGTGGTGTGTGCGGGTGGGTGTGGGGAGGGGTGTGTGTGTGTGTGTTTGGGCATTAGACACAGTTTGGACTTGCTCTTTTTGTTGGTTTCCATAAAGACTCATTAGTCTGGCCAAGTGAAGGGCAGAATAACTGACTGATGAGAGAGTAAGGTTGGGAGGAGAAGAGTGGAAAAAGATACCACACAGAAAAAAATTACTCCGTTTTACATTACTGTCTCTGACCAAGGCCGGCAGCTCGTGCTAATGAATTGGACTGTCCTATGCTAATAAATGGAGTCTAAAGATGAGCGGAAGGAAATGAATGAAGTAGTGGGATGTCAAACTACATGAACGATGAAGTAACTCACTACAGAGGCTATATTACAGGCCCCTATTAGTCCTCCTGTCTCTGCTGGCTATGGGCATAATTAGGCAGTCTCAAAAGACCTGACCAATGCAAAGCACAACTCTGGGATAAAAGTCTGTTTTAAAAGAGGAAAAGTATATTTCTTTCTGAGACTGCTATCAAACAACAATATCAATATAAATATATGTATATAGCACATAGTTGCAGATTTTATCCCAAAAGTTAATTAAAGTTATAAAAATCAATTAAATCATACGCTCAACACCACAAAAGCTGTACACTGCAGTAAAAAACAGTGTTCATGTCATTTCTCAAGTTGTTTTTTTAATATTAACAACAAAAAACTCTTTTCTCCCCAAACAATGACTTGGTCATCCAGAGTAATAAATTCAGTCGACCATTCATATTTATTCTGCCTTATTGCTGTCCTTGGAAACCTGTCTTTTCTGTTTATAGTTTTGTCTTAAGTGTGTTGCTTAGCTGTGCTACCTTCAAGAGTTAGCTATGTAAAGTCAGTGTACTTAGCCAAAAAATTGGATTTTAAATGTTTAATTAAATTGTTGGGTGGCACAGCGGCATAGTGGTTAGAGCTGTCGCCTCCCAGCAAGAAGGTTGCAGGATCTCATCCCGGCCTGGGNNNGGTTTTGGTGTGCCACCCCAGGATTTTCAGTGGTCCTCACATGGCCACCCCATTACAAAAATTTCTGGAGGTGTCACTGCACAGTACATCACCAGGAGAAAACCCACGAATGCATGGAGAAAACATGCAAACTCTACAAAGAAAGGTCCCAGCTGGGTTGTGAACCTGCAACCTTCTTGCTGTGAGGTGCTGAGTCCAACTACTGCGATACCTACAAATAAAGATGCCTGGATAGGTACTGTGTTCAGACATTTACAATTGACTAGGGACATTCCTAATTAACACCCTTTTCCCCCTAAATGGTTTCTTGAAAAAAGTAAAATAAAAATGTGAGTTGAACTCTGTACTAATTTTATATTTTGTGACCAGACTGAGATGGTTTGGACATGTGCAGAGGAGGGACAGTGGGTATATTGGTTGAAACATGTATGAAAAGAGAACAGCTGAAAGAAAAAATAAGTGCCTGTGTAAAACCACTGGTGTCCACAGAGAGGAAAAATGTTGGTGACGAGAGCTTAATAATATTCCTGTGGGTGATGAAGCTTTAAGATAGGATGTATGATAAATTGTTCCTACTTGTTCCCATTTTTTAGAGTTCCTGTCCACAAAAAGTTTAAATCCAACTTATAACTTTCATTTAACTTTGATAGCTGGTCAGTGGGATAAACAAAGCAGATAATCACACAAAGAAGAACATCTGACACATTTTAAAAGTATATCTTAATATAAATATTTTATTCAGTGCATTTTTGTGTATACAACAAATAATAAACAACTGGAAGTCATCAGGCAGCTGCAGCATCTGCCTGTATTTGTTGTTTTATCAGATTTAGCCTGATAGTTTGGAACACATGATCCAACATGGGTAATACACATAGCCTACATCATGCAGCTCTAGTCCAGTATTTCCCTGCTTTCTCCCATGCAACAGATAGTTCCACCAAAGACAAATCACCTCCAGAGAAAACCAAGAAAAGAAAGTCTTCCAAAAGCATGTACCAGAAATACGTTATGTAGCTGAAGGAAAGAGTACGTAGCCCACAAAGAGGGTCCTTTTTGTACATATTTGTGTACATGCCCTGTGCAAGAAAGGGAGGATGTTTTGTTTTTATATATTTTTGACTTTTTTTTTCACTTTTATAAATATGACATTTTCTATAAAATGTTAAGCCACCTAAAAGTCCACAATTTTCCTTTTTTCCCATATAGAAAATATTGTCACCACAAGAAGTTACTCAAACACATAACAAGCATCCTGGGAGCAGGATTTCACCATATTTTTATGGTGAGCTTAGTCAGCCAATAGAAGTGGACAAAAAAAATGAAGTATGACACAAACACAGAGAGAGGAAACAAATCACGAGGACAAGAGCAAAAGACATTGTGACACAGTGATAACAGAAGGAAATGGGTACACTGATAAGTTGTTTCATTCTTCCATCACTGAGCGTTATCAGATAAAAGCACAACATCATGCCTGCTGCTACCACCTCTTCCTATAGCCATAGTGTTTTTATTTGTTTTCTTTTTTCATTGTTTTAAATAAAATCCTTGCTCCTCATCATCAAAACTGTACAGTGGGAAAAAGACACCCATCTTCGCTTTTACTGTATGTTGGCTTGTTTTTCAGCAGCTTAAAGGGACACTCTTTCAATCTGTCTTTGGTTTGCTGGAACCCATCTTAAAGATAAAATAAAATAAAAAATACAGATAATTAACAATGGCAAGGGCAAAAAACAAGAGGGCACTAAAACAAAACCAGTTATCAAATAAACAACTCTCAGCTAATTCAGAAAAATAGCTAAAAACAAGGAGCAGCTGTGGCCTCTCTGACACATAAAAGTAAAATAAATGAAAAAAACTGCAAGAAAGCCACGCTGCCCTTTACGTTTCAGGTCATTTGAACATAGGCTTCATTTTCCCATGCTAAAGAGCTCAGTCTTTGAGCGTTTTGTGCACTAGGACACAGGAGAGCTACCATCTGGCTGGCCAGTAGGACAAGGCTGTGCCACACCAGGGAGTTTATAGGCTTTGCATTCACAGGAATATGAATGAGACAGAGATCAGGGCTTTTTACTGTACCGACACAGCCTTGTGCACAAGCCCCATTACCGGTTGCCCTGAACACCTGCATATCTAACATCCTGTCCCTGTCTAACTGATGCATGTGTCTTCATGACCGAAGAAAAATCATTAAAATAACAAAACAAAATAAATAAGATTAGATGAGTTACCTGGTATGCAAACAATACCAAATAAGAGTGACCAATTAACAAATAAGAAGCCCCCAAAAAAGTTAGCTTTTTTCAGAGTCGAAAATGATCCGTTATGTTTCTTACTTTAAATGCTGTTTGGATGAATACTGACCAGGATGGAATCTAACAGTTTGTAACGATGTCATCTGGGTATTTTATGTGTGGATTGTTGTCGTAGCTAGTCCTGAACCATAGATCAGAGAGACAAGTCTGCTTAGATTCACGCTCTGCAAGAGGTAAGGTTTCATGGTTCGGGCCCCTGGCCTGGGTTTGGCTACCGGGCTACGTCGATTCGTTCTGGCTCACGGCCTTGCCTCCGTTGAGGACAGCTGAGGCACTCCGACTCTTGGTGGGTGTGCCACTGCCAGAGCGGGAAAACTCTGTCAAGTCATGGAGAGAGGGCTCTCTGTACATTGCCACTGTGGAAAAAGACAAGATAAGTACAAATCAGACAAACAGATATAATTATACAGTTTACAGCCCAAAAATACAAAAAACACAAAAACTGTGAGTTTAATTGAACAAATAGAAATACAAACAGTGAAATTGAGGTCCCTGCTGTTTTTGTGTTTAGTTTGGATTCTCTGATTGGGTGAGGTGAAATTGAAACTCAAGGAGTTATAGTTAGAATTTTTAACTACTAATAACAAAGCAGGAGTTCAGATACTTTGTGCAATAATTACAGTTGAAAATTTGCGCCATGTGTCATCCAACAAACCTTATTTATTCACAGACTGAGCGTCTTTAAAGAAATTCCTCCTGGGTAAAATACTTAAAAAAATTCTGCTGAAGGGAAACATTTAATTTAACTCACTTTTGTAGAGTTCTTTAGAGATTGAATCTATAATTCTTTTGTTCTCTATAGAATTTTTTTTATTTTTTATCAGTAGATACTGGCTTATGATGGTGGGGAGAAAATTTTAATACTTCAGTTTATTCTTCATCCAGTTTTGTAGACACTTTGAACATCCATAAATCAGATCTACATAACCCAAATCTGGGCCAATCTAAAAAATAATTAATATCTTGCAATGTTATTTGTATATGCTCTACATTTTGTACTTCCTATACACAGCTCACAAGAAAAGCATTAAGAAGTTAAATTTTTATTAAAAGAGTCCTGTTAGAGCTTAAAAGTAGTTTCAACTGTATAATTCACTCTCTTTATCCATACTTATGGCTAACTTTCGGAGCTCACTGTAGTTCTAATTATGCATTACAAAATATTTTATCTTTCTTAGTTAAATTGATCTAGAACATATAAATATATGTAGCTGTCTTGTCATTTTAAAAAATAAGTGTGAATGTTAAGTTGAAACTATCCCTGACACAATAAATATAGTCATGGGTGATGCTTTCTGAAACACAGCTCATGAGTCTAAGGAACTGACAGATATTGTGGCCAATCAACCATCATGGTGTAAGAAATTACAGTTTATCTAAAATCTGATGGAAGACAACTGTCCACAAATATTTTGCAGACATTGTGATGTTCCTTGTAAACTGCTGATTACAGAGGTCACAGTAGACTAGTTTGATGCTCAAGTAAAAAAAAAAAAAGAAGTATGTTCACAGCATTCCATTATAAATTCAAGAGTTTCTAGTGCTTTAGCTTATGCAGCATGCACTCAATCTGCATCTCAGCAGCTGCCTTTTCAGAAGAAACATCAGTAATCTGAGGTTCACAGTCTTTGGTTTCAGGATGTGTCCAATATCCTGCTGCCTACAATGCTATTTGATGTTTATTCCTGAGGGGGTCTGTGGCTGAAACAGCAACTCTGGTCCTTCAGACACTTCACTTAGACCAGCATATTTTTTGTAACAACTGCACCCCAGAGACCATCCCTGTGTACATACATCAATCATTGGTAGAGTTTTTTGCTAAAAAACTGACAATGATTGTTAAAGATCTCATAACTGGAGATATTTTACAATTATTACTGTAAGCAAACCCAAAGTTATATTTTTTATTTAACATAAACGCTTTGTTGTTGAACATTAACACCTGCTAACAACAACCCATTAATTGCTCTTATTCAAGTTCTATGTTTTAAAGATCATTCCTTGACTGACTACAAATTCTTCAATCAAAACCAGGCCTTTGTCACTTGTATCAAAACTTCTGGAACAATTTTTCTGTGTTTAGTTTAAATGAATATAAACTGAAAATGTTACACTGGCAGGAGAGGAGAACGGGAGGCTGCACCTCCCAAATCTGGAACCATCCAAGCAGAGAGTAATGTCTGGAGACGATGCCATCACCAGCACAGACAAAAACTACTTAATTGGTGCCCCGTATCACCACTGTTCCAGAAACTTTATGAGCTGCTGGAACAAAATTATCTTTTCTCCCCTTTTCTTTTCTGCACAAAACTTCCCTTCATCATCCCTTTAAACATGCTGTAATTTTGCTTTTAGATGAAATGATATAAAGACAGCTAAATGTCAGACTTTTTGATATATGTATATTAGAGATTTCAACATGTATTTGTTCCGAAAATTTAATAAATTTATTAATCATTTTCTGGTTAATCTTTGGATTGTGTTTGAGAGTTCCACAATGTAGCTGCAAAAATTTAACAAGCTTTAAATTTTAAGCCACATGTATGACATTATCTAAATTTTATACTAAAGGCAGAGGTCATTAGTCAGCATCCCAATTTGACCCATAAGTGTCACTTTAACACATCAATCAGCTGAGCCAAACAGTTACACAAAGGTAATGTTTTGAAAAGAGGACAGTTATGAGAAAATGTTTGACTGAATGCAGTCTGTGTCCACGTTTGAACATGCTGACACCCCCTGATGACGCAAACTTCCTGAGGTTGTCCTTACAAAACATAGTGGTGTGAAAGTGTTAACCTGACTTATTAGATAGTTTGTGATGTCTAAACATCTGAAGAGGGGGTGAACAGCTGGAAAAATGCAGATTCTTACATTAAAAAATACTACATGTGACTGAATCAACCAAGCAACCAATCACAGCAACATTATCTAAGCCAAACAGAGCAAAAACAAATCTTAAAGGAATAGTTTAGATGTTTTAAAGTGGGGTTCTGTGGAAGGGTTATGATCAATAATTAGCCCACCTGCTGTAGATAGCTCTTTGAACAGCCTCAGTTTAGAGAAATAAAATTTCATTTGAGTGTTGAGCCAACGACTAGTCCATGTGAAGCCAAGGAAAATTAAATTGCTGTCATCTAAAAACATCTCCAGTTTCAAAACCTTTATCAGTATCCATGCAAATGCTCTTTTTAAAGCTGCAGTTAAATTCACATTACACAATTTACACAATATTATAATACTAATAATCAAGTGCCCCAAGCTGCAGTATTGTTGTCAGTTTTATATTTATATATATATATTCACAAAATACTAACTTTGATACATCTAATGCCATAGTTTCTAAATATTGCTGCAAACCTGGCAGGTAGATTCTCTTATTTTGTTATTCTAATACACATATCAAAATAATTTAGATGTGTGAAGAAACTTACTGAAGTAGATGACATGAACATGTAATACCCAGACATAAGAACTTCTTTATCATTTTTTATACTCCTTTATAAAACACTTAGTTGGCCCCACTATTGCACGTAAAAGAGGTTGACATCTTGGAGCACCTAAAATTATTATTTTTTAAATGAAATATATGACAGATTCCTCTTATACCCAAATGTGTTATTAAGTAGCCAAATATCTGCCTGAATAGAAATCAAAATATAATTAATAGTGAGTATTTTGCTTACATTTACTTTGCACATACAAAAATAAAACAATAACTATATAAAGACACACCTAACAAAGCCAGATTTTGCATGTAAGCCTTTGATTTCCAACTAGAAAAAAAAAAACACTTAAAAAAAAAGACAGAGCGCTTCTCTTTTGTCTCACTGAAGAGAAAACAGGCTGACTGCATCTCCTCTCTGCCGACAGGTAAATCAGTGTCTTGCAGAAGATGAAAGGACTGTAGCCTTTTCAACAAAGAACAGAACCATTTCTCCCTCTCTCCTTGCTGTTTTCTATGTTCTGCACACACACAAACGCACACAGACACATTGCCTGGTTGGGTGGGGTTCTTTGTAAATCTGCTGTTATGAAAATAAAGTGCTGGAGCTACTATTCACAGCGCTGAAACATATTGTCTGTGCATCTTTTGGTTACAGTCAGTGGCTCAACCTCATTCTGCACCGAGCCTGCAGCAGACTGCGACCAGCTGGAGGAAACTACTGAAAAGGCACATGACTGCATCTCTGAAAGGAAAACTAAACAGGATATTTATGTAGATGCACATGTTTTAGTCAAAAATATCCACAAAGACCAAAGTATTTAAATAAAGGTTAATTATTCATCATTTCATTATGGGAATAAATTGTGGTAGAGTGGTATTTTATTGTGGAAAAACTACTTTTTTTTCTTATCCCCTCAGCCAAACATCTGGTCAGTAAAGACAAGTTTCCAATTATATGTAGTTACTGCAGCTTTAACTATATTGCAGAGCATTGCACATTTTTTTAACAGACAGTATTCAGTGAAATACTCCCCTTTATATCACACATACCTCACTCTGCTTTGTGTTTTTTTTCCAGGCGTAACAGCTATAACCACACTGATGGATGACACCAGTAATTCCAAACAGAACCTGAACAATAAAGACGTGAGAAGGGTTCTGTGTGGGCTTACCTTTTAGAGGTTTAGGAAGGAAGTGGGCTGCTGGTTTGTTCTTTTTGACATGGTTTCCCTTCATGATTTCTCCCTCCTTGTTCAGACCGAGGTACCAGCCCCTGCCTGACTGTTGCCGGTAGTGCATGGAGGAGTACGTCACGTAGTAGTTCTCAAACACTGATTCCTTAAATTTGCACTCATTTGTAAAGTGTTCCTGTTGAGGGGAACAAACAGAGACAGTGTAGGGAAACTGTTAGCTGGTAGTTCACAATGTCTCAAAAGTCACTGAAGTCTTGTTATGAACATAAGCAGAAGAAATGCAAATGCCCCTTATGGCAGAGTGTGGCTTTACATTTCAACACAAGCAATACAAACTCAAGTACTTAAAGAGAAAATGAACTTGCTCTATATTTTTTTTAATCTCAGGACAATCATCTATATCTATTCATATTATTCATTGCTATGAACAAAGTAGCACTTTATGGCATAGATAAAAGTGAGATGACATTAATGAGAAACATTTATAAAACACACACACTAAATGAATTGTACATTCTCATTTGGTCCTAACTGTTAATTATAGATGAGCTATTCATTATCTGTCAGAGTTTTGTTGTTGAATCTGAGATCTTGTTAGACACGGTCATCTATTAACAGCCATCAGACATTTATGTTGTTTAATGTGTTAAAGTAATGACTCTCTAAATTGAAACATTATAGATTGAAGTGCTTTTAGAAGAACATTCTAATAAATTTATATGTAATCCATTTGCACTCATTACAAGGAAGATGTTTGTTCACTCATTTGTTTTTCTTTTCACTATTGCTCAGCATGTGGAAAGCCTGCTTAGATAGGCAGTTTTACTGCTCACCTTTCCAACATCATGTCAAGTGTTTTTACTGAAATGTTTAAAAATCTACCTTTTAGGGGATTTCACAATAAATTCAGTGTTGGTGAGACTTATGTCTCTTAAGGTAAGAGTTTGTGTGCAGTTGCACATACTCATATACTATACCTGGCAATTTTTGAGCCTGGCAGTAGAATTTAGTTTTTTTGAGGACAGTTTGCAATTAAAATGTACAAATGTATATGTAAAGGTTTGACACAGAAAACCTCATTGAAGAAACTGTTTGTGGGGACAGTGAACTCCACAAGAAGGGTATATATAGTTGCCTATTTTTTATGTAAAAAGAAATTGATGATGCAGAAATAATGACTTTAATGTCTTTAAATAGTGAAGTGATTGAAACGGGTGTAACGAGCTTGTAATAGTGTATTGCACAAGGTAATTCTAATTTCAAAGAGGTTGACATTAAGTTCTCATGGAAACAAAACATCTATAATCATTTTATTCTCTTGAGACATCAGTATGATGTTCATAAACTCTCTTGTATTGTTTGTACAGGTTTCTTTGTAGAACTTGTTTAAAGGTACAAGCAAATCCCTTTCATTTCATTTTTTCTAACCTTGTTTAAAAAAATGTATTTGGTGGATTCTGTTTGTTTGTGACAACAGTTTTAGTTTTAGAAAATGCTGCACTCTCAAAAAATACAAAAAATCCACTGCTATGGCACCAAACTCCAGATTTTTTTCTTTCCTCAAACTGAAATCCCAAACTTTATCCTTCCCAACACAATGAGAAAAGGTTTTGTTTTTGTGACTTTTGTTCCTCATGTATTGACCTGTAACTTTAATTTCACAAGGAATCAAGGGAAAACATCTAAAATTCCACATTGATGGTAAAATTGAATTTTTTAAGAATTTAAAAGATCTTTATTTTCCCCTCCACATGCCACTCATCACAAGGTATATCAGAGCAGTGTATCATTACAGATGGTTTCTAAATTGTTTGAATCTCTAAGAGTATGAAATAAAGTCAATTAGGTTGCTGAGTACATTAACAATATTTTGTAACTAAAAGCCCACAAGTGTAAATACTGTATACTTCTTCTTTTTTTTTTTGCATAAATGCACAGAACCAGTGTTAAAAAAGATGCATTTTATGTCTATGTTAATTCTGATGAAGAAGTGAAAAGAGAAAATGTATCAGTAGAGTAAAAAACAACGTCATTAACTGTCCTGGCATTACAAACACAGCTTGAAACTGTGCTTGTATTGTCAGCTGGTGTTAATAAACCCCCTACTGCAAACAGCAATAAACGTTTATTTATGAAAGAAAAACACATCAGAGAACAAAGAAAATAGATGAAACAATTAAAGTCATATTTTATTCCTAATAGTTTGCATTCTGTAGCTTTTTATGAATAATTCTTGTACATTGCTAGTATTTTGACTCGTCACCAATCTCAACACATCAGTGCCTTCTCTTTATCTTTCTACTTGACTCTCCGTGTTTGGGCCGTTTAACTACAGCTGCCTTGAAAGGCCTGGACAGCTTCCATCTCTGCTATGCACAAGCAGTAATTGGAAGCAAAACAACACGCTGCTCTCGAGCTTAGTTCTGTTGTACCTCTAATAATGAGCTTATGTGGATTTGGCTGGTTACACTTGTTCTGATGAAGAATGGGAGAGTATTGACAAACAGACAGACACAGATGGATACACGCACAATTAGAGCCAAGACGGAGGAGAGGCTACTTGGCTAGTATTGTTGCACTTGAGTGGGTCTCTATAGAAAACAGGCTTGTGCCAACTGACACAAAATGGGACCAAAATGGCAGGGGGGGGGGGGGGGGGGGGGGGGGGGGGGGGGGGGGGGGGGGGGGGGGGGGGGGGGGGGGGGGGGGGGGGGGG
>JAOXNZ010000221.1:19871696-19882877 GCA_028566095.1 Kryptolebias brasiliensis | reverse complement strand
ACTAGATGGTGCAATTTAACCATTAAGACTTTTTTACTGAATGCATTCTGAAGGGGAAGTTAAAGGGAAAAAAAGCTAAATTTGTTCCATACTAACACATGAATAGGTCTAAAAGCATTGAATTACAAGTTGAATGAGATTATTTTATCTTTTTCTTTAATTAGTTTGGCCTTTATTTGTTCACCTAATGTATTATAGCTTATATATAATATTTCAGTAAAACCATCTTTATTCACCATACTGACAATGCTATGTAGTTCCACTGATCAAAACCAAAAAAAAACATAACTCCACCAGCTAGTATGTAGTGACATAAATTGTTTTTGGGACAGCACCAACATACAGATCTAAGAGAGATGTGCATTAAACGAAATGCAGTGTACTTCAGAAATAAAAGAATCAGTTGCCCCCATTGAGGTTGTACAGTGATGAGTTTGGAGGAGGTGACTATTAATCCCAACAGACACACATTGAATTGAAACTGTTGTTGCCAAAAGTTGATTAAAGCTGGAATTTTGTCTCTAAACCAATATGCTGCAAAATCACCTTAATATACTGTTGAAATCATATCTGAAATGTCAAGAACAACAAAGCAAAGTCTTTGTTTTCATGAATATTATTGCTAAGTTTACATTTCCTCTAATTTTCATAAAAATGTTCAATATTTTTAATTTTCATAAAACTATTTTGGATCAAATTAGGATTTTGTGTGAAATGTGTATGTGTTTTTTTCTCTTTTTTTTTAGTTCCTCTCTATGTGTGGTGACAAAAATACTTCAAAGTGTAAATACAGCCACTGATGTCAAGCTAATGTGGCAGTTGATGATGCAGATTTATTTATTTATTTATTCTTACAAAAATAACTTCAGTCAGTATTCTGTCAAGTTTAATTTAGTGCTTTTAAACTCCTTTTTTTTGCCCTGTCTGGTAGTAAAAGGATGCGACAAAAAGCTGAAAAGTGATGCATTCAAGTTCCTGCCAACATGCATCAAAGATCCATCAGCTTTAAGTAAAGGTCAAATGGGCAACTGGGCTGCTAAGACTGTATTTGCCCACGAGCTAAACTGGTCTCATGGCAAATCATGAAAATAACATGTGTCAGCACACACAGACCAAGTGGCTGCACTATGTGAAATGTTCCTTTTGATTCAGAATGATTCAGCTTACAATATCCCTAATTGTTATTATTTAAACCTATGAATCTGAACAAACACACTGAGACAACTTCTTCCACTAATATAAGGGTTTTCATTCATCATACCCATAAATTCTGGCCATCACTCAAGCAGAAAATGTAACCTTTTAAGAAAATGACTGGTTTTATCACAGAGTGCTGAAAAGACACAAAGAAGTGATGAGAGTCAGGCTGTACTCTACAACAGTAATGCAGTCTAAGCACACAAAATGAAACTAACATAAAACATCAAAACACAAGTTTGTGCTTTTATTGGCAAAGCTCTAAAAAAACAAAACAGTGTGCAATGACACAAATGGAACAGATAATAATAAAATGAAAATAAATTAACAATATGTCTTTTATCTTGCCTGATTCTGTCAGAGGAGTTTGTGTGCAGGACTTTCAGAAGAATTTATAGCTCTGCTTCTCTTGTCTTTCACAAGAGAAAAGTGCAATAAGCTATTTTTAACTCATTTTAAGTCTTGACAGTTTTAAGAACAATAGTGCAAGTAAGTCAAACTAAAAGATACTGTAAAACAAAAATAGCATATTTTTAATACATTTATGTAATAAAAGATAGATGCATATAGCGAGTGGGCTCAGTAAGTAGCATCTGAAAAGCCTGTAAAACACAAGGACACTCTTAAACACAGAAAATGCCAACACGTGCTTTGTGTGTTGCTTGTGCAGCAATGTGCCATTGCTGTATTAATTACTGTAATGCCCTAGAATGCCAGTCTACTGTGGCTTCCCTGGGGGCTTGCTCATTGTACTGTACTCACACACACTGTGGGGAAGTTAAAAGAAATCATTAAGAACAGCTTGAAGCAAACATACCAGACAGAATAAATCATCCAATCAAAAAAAAAACAAGAAAAAAACCTGATTATTGAATTTGAAACGTTTATGAAAAAATAAATGCGATTTAATTGACCAATAATTTCTTATATTTTTTCTGTATTTAAGTCAGATGCATATGATCCAATGTCATGCAATTTGATTCAATGTTTACTAAATGATTGGATGTTATAAAAGAAAGAAAAAGCTCAGCTTCACATATTCTTGGCAAAAGATCAAGCACAACACTGACCTTTCTTTAATTGCCTCAATATAACTACGCAAAATAGCTCTCAGCTTGCATGCACACCTGACAATAACCACAGGACTTCAATCACCAGCCATCCTTCCCGTCCAGCTTTGGCCACTAGAGGGCAGAACATCAGGGGAAAAGAATAGAAAACCTGTGTTCTGCCAAGGTTGAGCACTGCGTTAACCTTTGCATTATTTAATATAACACCACAATAAAGCTATTTCCTCTAGTTAATAAGTCAACGCTGTCACGATGAAATCCAGATTTAATTATTTTTCATTTTAGCTAGACCACAATGAATAGCTGGTTAACCTTTTAGTTTAATAGAGGGCAAAGCTGCATTCAAGGATTTCCTCACTGACTATATCATAATGTTTAATGTCAAATTAAATTATTATCTATGGGTGAATCCTAACTGCAATAACAGGATTTTCAACCTTTTGATATAAAATGGGGGATTAACTACAGTATAAAGCAAAAACTATCTCTTATGAGCTCAAAAGGTTGTTGCTTTAATCATTTAGCCCTTTGACAGCAGTCTGCTGGCTGGCTCTTTGTGTGCAACATGTTCAGCAAATCCACTACAGCAGCAGCTTGGAGCATGCTTGGCCACCAGCGCCATGGTGATACCACGCGTTACCATGGATACTGCTCATACGTAAGAGGGTGTGTGTGTGTGTGAAAGACAGAGGTGGAGAGAGCATGTGCACTCTGTGATTGGGGGTTGGGTTTTACAGAACAAAAAAAATCAGCAGAGGAAGGGGCTTCTGTGATTTTAATTCTGTGATCTGTCCCATTTTTTAACCCACAGAAATGTGAACAGTGCATAAAAGAAAGGAGTCAGTAGACTGAAATCACAGGACATTATTTCTTACTGTGGGTGTTCAGGATGACCTAAAACATTTTTTTTCCTTTGGATTTGAAATGTCCTGGATAACTAAGAATCTACACCATGTTGTGACTGATTGTTTACCAAGTCTGTGACACAAACCAACTGATTAAGAAAGGTTTTTTAAAATATGACAGGGCAGTTTTTTTGTACATAACATAAATTATCACAAACAGTCTTGATTATCGTATTTATATATTTGGATTTTTTTTTCTAGAGTTAAAAGTCTCCCACTATAATTTACAACTCGTTTGCAAATCTTCTGCAAATCTAATGACTGCACTGAATGACCTCAGGAGAGGAAAAAAAAAGAAAAGTAGGTGTTCGACATGCAGCAATTTTGAGATGGTTCCTCTTAGATGCACAGCATATTCTAAAGTTTAAACTGCCATCTATTAAAAGGACAAATGTTTTTATTGTAAAAAAAACCACCAAGCCCTTTTTTTAATTGAGATGCATTATTAGGACTATTGCTGAGCTTTGTAGCAATTTGTTCTCACTGAACTACCACTATTTCAAACTCCTTATCTCTTTAAAAAGCCAGAATTAAATGGGAAAAGTGGGAATTCTTGGTATTTGTCTTCTAATCTCTAACCTTCTGTAGAACTACTGTCTTCAAAGTGTTTTATTTGCTCATTAAGAGACCATTTTTTTCCACACAGGGAGACTGCAAAGATTTTAGTTTCTTAACTAAAAAGAAAAAAAGAAACATTTTAAAACAAGCTGAAAGTTAGCATCTGCCAGACATTGTGTAATGAATAAACAGAGTGGTTTACCACATGAGAGACATTAAGTGGAAGAACAGTTGTGCCCATCTCAAAAACTGACATTTCATTTGTTTTTTATGAGCGCCTCTGTTGAACAACATTTATTTATTAGATGTTAAAGATTTTGAAGCTTACATATTAGTTATAAACACAACATCATCTCATTAGAAAATAATTATGTGACTGGAGAGAAAAGTAGAAAAAAACAGCTGCCCTTTGCAGGAGATTTCACACAAGAAACAACATTAGCAACTAAATATCATTTCAGAATGTTTATTTGTTAATTTACAATGTAAAAGTTGTCCTGGTGTCACCATAAAGGCTCAGAGTTGGAGATATTGCAAGAATTGATTTTTGCTGATTCTATAGTGCATTATTAATGTAACTTAAGTATGTTTCATTATCTAAACTGAGCAAAATATTTAACTTGTAAACTTAAATAATCAAAATGGACAGCAAAGTTGAAAAGGTTTTAAAAATGTTCAGTGGAGGCTCAAATGTTGATCTTCTGTATTACACTTAGTGATTGATGCACACCTTTCCAACCCAAGTGTTTGGAGGCATTTTTAAATATTCAAATATTATTTTGTGACAGAATGATATATTACATTTTTACAATTTTTTAGTCCTTATTTTGTAACAGCTCGTTTGGCTCTTACATCCCCGTGTTGTAATTAAACACAGAAAACACACTTCTGAATATATTTACACAACTTTGACTCTACAAATTGTAACTCGATAATGTCACTGCATACAAAGTTGATAATTTATCTGGGAAACATACTGTGGGCCTTCACATCTCTGTCTTGGTGTGTGTCAGTGAGTGTTTGCGTGTACACATATGTGTGCGTATAAGTTCTTAGTTAACCTAAAATGCATCTTTGTAGTCTGTGGTAGGAAACTGGAGTAACAGGAGTAAACACACAAATGCAAAGAGAAAACACAAACAGTCCACACAGAAACACCATTTAGCAGGACCAGTATTTCCTCCACACAGACCCTCTTGCTGTGAGGCTACAGCACTAACCACTGGTCCGCTGTGTTGCCCATTTCCTGAATATGACTATGTTTATTCCTTGGCTGTGATAATCTGTGAATAAAAGAAAACTAAAGTCTAATATCAGTGCATGATTGTATTACATGACCCTGCAATTCTCAGGTCCCACCAGGGATTGAGAGTAAATCATAAATATTAAGTCAAAGAGGGGTTGTTAAAAGCCTGTGCAAACAATTGTTATGTATGGCAATTTAAACAATGTTGTTGAAATAAATTATATTAGCTCTGATAAAACTAAAGTTTGAGTATTATGTCAGTTTCATAAACAAAACACAGAAAGATGTGTAACTGCAAAACAAGGCAGGCAGACCAGTTCAGAGCAATTCAAAAGTTTTGTGTTTCTCTTTATAAAACACAATGCCTGATTTTAGTTTGGATCATCCATAATGTCTCTAATTAAGCTGCCATTCAAGGCAGAATAAGTTAAAATCTTGCAAAGCAGTGTACACACGCCATCTCTACTCAGTATGGATAATTCAGTTTAGCCCAATAGATACACAAAAGATAACCTAGACCTAGATAAGCAAAAAAAAATGCAGAAGTACAGCTGTGCAATCAAAAAAATTATCTTTACCTTCTTTTACCTCATTTTGAAAACATGAGATGGTTAAGGAAATATGTTAGGAAATCTTCAGAAGTAAACAGAAAATGACACCAAGAGATGTTCATTTGTCATAATGACTGGACAAGCAAGTCTAAATCATATCTGTTGCATCAGTGAATAAAAGTATTTTGGCACTACTTATGTAAACATAAACTACAGAGATATATTTTAGGAGTGTTTTCTTTTTCAACCAATCTTTTTTTTTTTTCATTCAATATGCTCAGAAAATGGGTTCTCTTCATGGCAGAAAAGGACATCTGGTCCTAAAATAAAATCAAGGAAAGGTTCTGCAAACTTACTGAAAATGTTTTAATGATAACTTTGCTAATTATATCACATCTGGCAGGACCAGTATTTCCCCCAGAATACAGTAAATTAAATTATATTGTCCTACACATTTTCTCCTGTGTGACATGTCAAGGGAAAGAATAAGATGCATCATCTTATACCCCTGAGACCTTAAACTTTGTTCTACATGAGACAAAAGAAAATCCAAACATAAATTTACTCAGAATAGTCTTTCCCCAGTTTTAAGGGGGCAGCCTTCTCCTTATAAAACTGCTGATCTAAACCAAGGGAGAATGGAAACAAAACTGTAAAGAACACAAGTGTTAAACGAGGGTTATAAAGGAGTCAAATTGCTGGGGAATTAACTTGGATCTTCAAGCAAAGCTTTCCTTATTCCTTTGTCTTCCCTCTGTTTACCTTTTGTCCCAAAGCATGAGGTAAACAGATGTGCAATAGTTTGTTTCTGGCATCATTAATACAGTTTTAGCAAGAGATACCTCATGCACATAGGAGTGGTAGAACTTGATAACCTTAGAATAAGAATAGTATTAAGCTCCATTCCATTCTCAGGATAACTCAATCCTTGAGATAGCTGAACATTACACAATGAATTTAAATGTGCAGTGCTGCAAACAATGTGAACATTAATGAAGCTAAATTTAGTCTGGTCACACATTCTGGGTTTCTTTTTGCAATGAAGTGTCCTCAAGGAGGATGTTGGTTGTTTCATTTTTCTGTATGGCTGCAGGATGGAGTAACACTTCTCAATGCCCCACTGCAGATCAGAACCACAACAGAAATTAACAGAAATTCTCTTCAGCTTTAGTGTGTAAGTCATGAATGGCTGTATCTGTTTGTTGTTGTTATTGTTTTTTGACTCCACTAGACATTAAAATGATTGTTTGCAGAATGATCTCAATGTGTGTGAACATGCCAGTGTGATTGCACGGTTTCAGACTGGCATGGATTATTTCAGCTAAAGCGTTACGTGGAACAAATCGACGAAGCAGGAAATGACACCACACGAGACATGAGTCAACTGATGGGAGTGGGTGGGTAAATAGGTCATGTTCCCAACCGAACACAACGTATCCCAGTTTTACAATCCATCCCCTTTGTTCAGTAAAGTCAGCACACAGAGAAATCAGTGGAAGCATAATGACAGTATGGATTGATGTTTGAAATATAACAAGCAGAAGGAGCTGGACTGAGAGGATGATGCATGAAAATAAAAGCTAAAGCCCAGCAGTAAAGTATTGAGGATTTTCTTTGGTTTTAGCAGGCATGCAGTTACAAATGCATCAATATTATTGCTCCTTTGTTTGCTTCACAAAGGCAGTTGACCAATTTAAAGACAGATCTTGCTAAAGATAATTACAATTAAAAGGACCAACACCACTTATATTCAACTGTTCCATTCAAAATATTGCAGTGTAAGTGATCTTGTCATTGTAACATTATTATTTTTATACTGCAAAAAAATTTAAGTTCTTATTGATTTTGTTTGTCAAATTTATTTTTATGTTTATATATGTCCATTCCCTTCTTTCAGTCTTGTAACCCATGGAAAAAAGTGGTATTGGTAAATCTTTAACAAAAAATTATTTTTAAAGTTCCTTCCTGCCCCGCTAAAATTCAAGTTATCTAAACAAGTTAGGCTACAGTAGATACAATTTAGTTTGTTTAGTGACAGGTCACATAACAGAGGACACAAAGGTCTGCTGGTCATTTTCCTGCTAGCTGCTTTCTAAGTTGAGTAAAAAAGCAGCTGTGTTTTGTGCCAAAACTATTATGAAGGCTGATAGCGTTCCATTCATTGTCATTTGGGTGACATTGCAAACCCAAAATGTAAGTTTTTACTGTTGTTTTATCAGTGTTTTTTTTTTTTATGACCTGCTCTCCTGTCATCAGGGGCACAGCTGCTGCAGAATGTATGACGACTGGCTGCAAGCCTGGATGGGCTGGCGTCACACACAGCTGCCGAAGAAACACATAGCCACCTGCCAGGTTGTGTGTGCTGCTTCCCTGGAAAACACAGGCTGGGAAAACATACGCTGTGTCCGCCGCTAACAGTTCATACAGCTGCTGGGGAAACACAATGAGCAGCGGTGTTCATCGCTTCCTAAGGAAACACAGGCTGGGAAAATACTTGCTGTGTTCACCACAAGACAGCTTTTTAAAGGGTGTCTCTGCTCCATTTTGCTCCAGTCAGCAAAACCTCTCTGGCAATGTGTCCAGGGCAGAAAATCAGCAAGATAGAAGCAGCTCTGGCACTGAAATTCAGTTGAGTACATGAGGGTCTGGCCTCCTGTTGAAAAGCCCATAAATCTCAAGCTCAGTAAGTGAGAGTTAACAGTCCTGATTGTTATTTAATTACTGTTTGTTCTTTGCAATATAAATGTAACAGAATGAGTTTTGCAAAGTCTAAGAAAGTGATGAGAAGAAAATGAAGTTCAGAAACACTAAAATAGATTTTAAGTCCAGTTGAGGTAAATATATATTAGAATAACTAAACTTTCTCGAAATAACCACCTGCTCCTGTGGTTATATCAGATGTTGATTAATAATCTTTTGTCATGCAGTACCTCCTGAGAGATCAAAAATGATGGTGTCCAGCCTCATCCACTTGCCCTTTTTAAATTATTTGAAATTATATAATTATAATATTATATAATTATATAAATCACAAGAGAAGGAAACATATATCCTCTTGAATCTTTCATTTAGGAACATTTTTATGAATATTTAAATAATGTCTTACCTTTTTTAGGAACAATGTGTGTGTGTATGCATATAAACTGGTGTGTGTGTGTTTTTCTTTTCTTTTTGTTTTTTTGGCATTTTCTTTTCTGCATACTGTTCAGGCTTTTCCTGACTTTGGACCGTAAATCTTTAGCTATTTTTATCTTTATAGATATGGATACCATATTGCATTTATGCCATTAAATGTTACCATGTAAACACAAATTAACTTAGCTATGATTATTTTACAAAATTAGCTGATAAAAAAAGTGTTTAAATATTTTGGCTCCAGGCTCTGTGATCAGAAATGTGACTCTTCACTAAAACAGTGTTAAAGGCGTTAAAACAGCGCTGTAGTTGTAAATATTTTTTGTTCTCTTTGATTTGGCTCCATCCATCCATTTTATTTACCCGTTTTCCTTTCTGGGTCATGGGGGAGCTGATGCCTATCTCTAGTAGTCACTGTGTGAGAGGTGGGGTGTACAGGTCAGCAGTCCATCACAGGGCCACATAGAGACAAACAACCATTTACACTATCACTTACACCAAGGACAACTTAGAGTTACCAATTAATCTAACATGCATGTTTTTGGTCTGTCGGAGTACCACAAACAAAAAATATGTAACACAGTAAACCAGAGTACCCAGAGAAAATCCACAATTGCAGGTAAAGAACAAGTAAACTCCTCACAGAAAGGCCTCAGGCCTGGAGGCGAACCTCTGACCGTCTCACTCGCTGTGAGGCAGTTTGTGTGGGCTACAAACAGTCATAGTGGGGACATTTTTCTCATAGGTGGCCCAAGATCATCATAGTGGGGACATTTCTTTTTTGTGAGGACCTTCTGGACCACTCATATTAATCTGACTTAAAAGACAAATAAAGGTTAGGATAGTGGTAATTAATTAACTTTAAACTGGGAAATTTGGGTTCGAATGAGATGAAGGAGTGTGTGTGAGGCTTTTTGCAAACAAGTCTACCTAGCAATTTTTGTCAAGTACGCACATGCATTGGAGCTGCAGTAACTTAGTGGTCAGTGCCATGGTCTTGTAACCCTGAGGCTACAGGTTCAAGCCCAGGTTGTGGCAGGAAGGGCATCTGGCGTAAAGTCTTTTGAGTTTGCTCACTGTGGCAACCCCTGAAGAAGGGAACAGCCAAAAACACAACAACATACATAAAGTACATCTTTCTGTATATGTCAGTCTACTGAAATGTTCTAAAGTGAGCACTATAATAAGAACAACTACTAACACCTGTGCTCTTTTTTACTTGTAACTTCTTACAACGCCTGTTGAAAAATTATGTTTGAGGCATGCAGTAAGTCAGAGGTTATGCTTTAAATGACTGATTGACTGTGCTGAGCCATTTGCTACCAACTGAGGGATCAGTGTGAATGCATTGAGGCTGTATCATATTACTGAGGCTGTGGCCCCAAGCAGCACAGCTGCTGTTATGGTCTGTGTCTGCAGTTCACAAAAGTTACAGTCGCAAACATGCAGTTGGGTTCATCAGCATGCCAGGTTTATCTTGGTACAACTGGATCAAATTTGTACCACAGATTGAAAAAAGCAGACCAGTGTCTAATCTCAATGAATAACCTATAATGCACACATTATCTCGAGTCAGTGTGTGCATGCTTGTATTTGAGGCAATACCATGAGGAGATTACGGCATATAAACCACTGCTCTGGCAGTCAGGAACACAGATTAGATGTGGGAGTTGTGTGATGCTGGCCTGTTCTGATGACTGATCATCAGTACTGCTGAAGGACTGGCTCACTGTCTGGTTGTGACCCATTATATCATACTAAACATGCATCTAAGGACCGTAACTTCCTGCTCAAACATACACCAACAGTGCTGAGCCAAAGCGCTTGCCAAGTATTTATCACTTCACAGAGGGTGCAGTCACAATGTGATAACAAACAAGAGACATGCAGTTGCTCTCATTGTTTCTCACTTTATCATACTGACTCTTTGGAAACCATTTAAGCCAATAATTAGACTTCTTGCTATTTCCTTCTGAGAGAAAATGAGAGTGGAAAATTGAGGGGCAGCTGTCAATGAATCCAGGCAGAGAATTAGGACATTTGCATTTTCTAATTATATCTCCAGATAGTGGATTAGGAAGTAATTTTGAATTTCTGCTCTGGAGAATTACAATAAAATCAATACACTTGCACAACCCTCCAAACTGTAGATCAAATAGATAAGCAATTCTTCTAAGATAAAAATACAAACATAAAATTGCATCAATGAGCTAAAATAGGTAATCATCCTTGGAAATCTTTTTAATTGTGTAGTAGTCTGTTAAATATGCATAATTCCAGTAGTCACATTTTGTGCAAAACAAAACACACAGAATAACATCATGCTCACACACACCCACAGTCAATTACTTGGAAGTTTTTAATTATGAGTTTGGAAAGCAGAAAATTCACAACATAATTTATAGATATCATAGTTAGGATTTAGAAATATGGTCATATACAAACATTGCCACATTGTGCACTAAAACATGCCTGAAGCTGTAACATTGTCATCCAAGATGGACAAATTTAATAATAAC
>JAOXNZ010000221.1:19812449-19823837 GCA_028566095.1 Kryptolebias brasiliensis | reverse complement strand
AAAGAGGCTTCTCAAACAGCCAGTTGTTATTGAAGGTTCTTAATGACACTGTGTGCAGCCTTGCTGATAAGATTAGTGCAAGTGTCAGAGTTGTGGAGGGCAGAGCTCGCTGCGCTGTGATTAACGAAGCACCTCCAAACTCCTCTCTGGGCGATTCAAGGGCCAGGTCTGGTGCTGAATTAATCTGCCAGCAAATATGCAAGACTTATGCCTTCTGCTTCGCTCATATCTGCAGATCAGGACAGTCGTGAATCCACCGGCTGACACTTGCCGCCCAGGAGGCGAGTATTTCAAAGAGCCGTGCAGAGATGAGAAGAGTGACAGAAGTGCAAAGTTATGTGCTCACAGGGATGTGGCGTAAATTGATCATCTGCAAGAACTTAGTGAAATGTTAAGGAAAAGGTTTCCATATGTAACTGTTTTGCTCTGTATTGACACCATTAGACTGGACTGGAATGCTGCCATAAGGGCAAACAGGGTGAAAATGTCTGTGTGGTTAATGCATCAATGCAAAACTGTTAATGCATCATGAGTTATCTAGCTGTAGGTTTTAGCATGAAAAGACCTAAAGCTGAGAGCATGTGCATCATGTGCACTATGACACATCGCTTTGTCTGCACAACTCAGCTTCACGTGGGCAGGGGAAAAACTAACATGACATAATTCACTGGTGTTGTTATCGGACCGCAGATTCACAGCATATTCTTCTACCCTACCAGTCTGCTTGTCCATGCATGCTTTTTTTTGTTTTCACGTGTACTGTAAAAGAATGTGATCTCTCAGAGTGAGCCGCAAAGACGGAGGACAAAGATCTGCCACAAAACTCACCACAAACAAAAAACTCTCTTGTGGGAGAAAGTGGTTTTGTCTCTGTTGCACAGCTTTAAAGCCATGTGTTTTTGATAGGACTGGGACCAGTACTGAGAGAATATGACGTCAGTATTTTTTTTTACTTGGAGGGACATAAATGAGAATTTTCTGATACAGTTTCTGTCCTACTCATGCCTAGAATCTCTCCAAAACACAGAGAAGTAATGAAATGTTCATTTCTGCTGCTTTAACATTTTTACACAAAAATTAGAAATACTTAAGGGGTTTTTGTCTATTAGGTCAGTTCAGTTCCTTTATTTAGGAGGTAAATCAAAATTTTGTTGAATCAGTTTCATGTTCAGATAACCACATATAGGGTCATTGGAAAAACTGATCTAAAGTGACAAAGATGAGACCGAATAAAGTTTTAGCAGGTTGGTGGGTAAATAATCTTATGGAAATGGGGTGGGGGTTCTTTTGTTCTGACAAAGTGGGGCAGTCAGACGCTTCTGTAGAATAGTAGCTTGCATAAAGAAAATGCCAAGGAGATGGCAGGTGGTGCTGGCGTTAATGGACTGCTTCCCTGAAATAATTTGTGGGGCGGGTGGTTGCCAGCTTTGGCAGACTCAGTAGTAGTTTTCTCCATAAATATCCCATGGTGGGGTACCAGTCAAGGCCTTGATGGAGGGCAGCTGGCACCACCCCGGTCAATGATGCAGAGAAAAGACTAGGAAATATCAGAGTCTCGCTAGTTTTTGGCTTTAAGTTGTGCATCTATTTTTAAAAGTTAGTTTTGGAAATTGTTCTGGGCTAAAGTGAAAATTTATTTTTATTTGTATAACTGTTAGGATTAGGTTCTTCCTGCAAAGGCACTGCTCTCAAATAAAAAAAGTTGCAAAAATGTTAATAAAAGAATCATGTTTTCAACCTATTTGGCTCACAGTGCTGTTAGCAAAACATGGTGAGATGAAACCACTGTTGTAAAACTGATGTTCTGTTGCAGATTTTTAAGTTAGCCAGGCAAAATGACAAAAAACAGGAAGATTAAAAGAAGTACTTTATTTAACAGTTATTTGTTGATCACGGTTGGTGATCAGAAAATAACATTTTATTGAAACCAAAATACTTTTATTTAATGAAAAACACTGAATTATAAGTGATGGGTAACTATTTAAGCAAAAACAAACATAGAGCTTGTTATACTGTATATTGCTAGGAAGTATATTATTTTTTTTCTTACTAGTTATGTCATAACACCTTAAAATAAAAATTAGAGGTTGGTAGTATGATTCTTTTAACGACAGGTGCACAAAATTTAAAAAGAAACTTGCCCTTTTAGCCTGTTAGATTATAATAACTACAATTTCTGCACTGGAACGACACACAATAGTGTCTAACATTACTACTGCATCAACAAATAACGTCATCATTTGTGTCAGTGCTGCCAGAATAAACCAATTAGGTTCATTGATCTGTTGTGAACTCCTTAAACAGAGCAGGATGTGACAACAGGGATACTACAATGTTTTGTTTTGGGATCTTTTTCTGCATAGTAAACAAAACAGGAAGGGTTTAATGGGCACACTGTTAATTCCTAATGTTTTTATTATTATTATTATATTACACACAGGAAACCCGTGTTTACTCATTTACAATAACCAGGACACGGGGTCTGTTTAAAATAAAGGCAACAAAAACAATAAAAACATTGTGAGGCTGTAAATGTCTGTATGGTGTTATTGATGCGGTAAATCTAGGAGCGCGTGCATATAATGTAAAACCTGAGCACAAAGAGCTCACATCTTCGGTGTAAATAAAACTGGTCCAGTCGATTTCTTTGGCCACCAGATCTCCATCTGTCTCCATGGTAAAGTATAAACTCATTTTTCCTTAAAGATCTTGGACCACAAAGGGAGCTTTCAACGGAGAGACACAGTGGGAATATTATTACTCCACGAGCGCTTTGACGTAGAAATCACGTATATTTACATTCTGTGACGCCGTATAACAGGTCCAAATTCTCCATCTTTCTTACCGATTCGGTGCCATGTGAAACATGTGATCTGGAACCAGCACTTTGTGCAGCACACAGGCCTACATGCATTGCTCTGTAACAGCAGAACCAGATGCGTCGTGCTGGGAAGCCTTCACCATCCACCGGCTGCGTATTGTTAACCTCACAGGGTGAGCTGAGCACCATGCAGGGGATGAATGGGTGCAATAAAATTAAACAAAATAAAATTAAAAGGAGGCTGTGCAAGGCACGGTTCGCCTCTTACCCTTGGAAGCATCCTTGTCTTCTTTAGGCTTCGCCACTTTGCCGCTCATAGATCCCAGTTTGGATGTGTAATTCCCGATTTAGGTAAAAATCGAAATCCCCTTATTTGCTGCCTGTCCTCAATGAAATCCTTATGAACGGTTCCAGGTTCTGAGATAAGGGTTCTGTCAGGAGAAGGGGGAGAAATGTTCATTAGAGTCACATTTATTTTAATATGGAACAACAGCAGCCTCTTAACGAAGCGCAACAAAGGACAATCAGTGGCTTCAGTTACTGAAAACATCCGACTGTAAACACTCACACGACACAAAGAACCAACCTGAGAGCATCTTCACACAACACAACCCACCTTATCTCCTCCACGTTTTCTGCTACATCAATGCACATTGATGAAAGGAAACGCTCCCACCATGAATCCCGTTATGAACCCAATAAAATAAAAAAATAAAAAATATCACGACCTACTCTACTGTGACAAAAGCAGGGGAGACACAAAGCAGCGAAATGGAGCGCTGCGTTTTCCCACGGGGTCTCCAGGCAGGGGGAAACAAGAAAAGTCAAAACAGTGGATCAGGCTGACTAAGAAACCCTGGAAGAAATGCCATTCAGGGCTGTTTCTGTCATCAGGTTTTTCCCTTCTTTTTTTTTTTTGGTGTCTGACTTTTTGTTTTTTGTTTTTTTTTTTCTCCTCTAAACGCTCAGCAGCAGCAGCAGGCAGGAATCAACAGGATCCTCAAAGAATAGAAGCGCTCCGCCCGATTCACGCGCTGGACGTGGCTCCTCTGACCTCCGTACGCGTGGTGTGGTGGAGTGAAGACGAGCCGTCCCGTCCATAGACGCAGCCGTGGTGTCGATGCGGTGAAGACTTACAGCAGGGGGCTGTGCTGCATGGCGCGCACCATCTTTGCTGTTTTTGCTCTTCTTCTGGAGCCTCAAGCAGAGCGATGCGTTATTCCATCCACATCCAGGCTTCATGCGCATTCCCCTGACACATTATCACAGGGGTTAACACTCACTTTATTAAAACACATAACTTACTATTTGGAGCTGTGTGCCGCTGAAGGATAAAGTGAAGCAGAAATAGAGGGCTAATTATTTTTTTATATAGCCCAACTTGTTTGCTATTTTAAAAAAATGTAAAACATGTATTGCATGTAATGTAGATTAATAATCTCGATGTTACTTAAAATGAACGGAAATATACAGAATAATCTAAAAAAAATATCAATTGTAACTCGATTTATTTTAGAACAGTTGAGTTCTGTGTTTGCAGGTGTTAAAAGGGTTGAAGGACATGCAGAAATATACTCCATCAAAATCTCTTTAAGTTCATCCATACTTCTATTCAAATTAATACAGTGAATCTATATATGGCCTATTCCCAACAAAAGTCATCTCAGGGCACTAAACAAAAGCAAACAAACAAGTCCAAGTTATAAATCCTATTTAGATCTCATGAAGCATGCAGGAAGTCAGGTCATGTTTATTTCAAAACAACCTCTTACCCTGGGTCTGCAGCTTTTATGATTATGAGAGCCATTTTTACCATCTCTCCAACTCAAGATAACTTGTAAAAAGCCACAAAATATACTTGAGCTTTAAAATTAAAACACAAGATAAAATTATCAAGTTTCATTTACGACAATAAAGTAATCAGTTGTAGGTTATTTGTCATTAAAAGGTTTTCAAAAAGCCACACTCTTTACTTATTTAAGGTGCTTAAGGTACCAGGCTTTTATTAAAGTCAGATTCATACTGTATTTTTTTTTTTCTGTATTCTAAAAATAACTTTCCTCCAACCTACAAAATAACTAAGGCAGAGACTTGTAACGTCAACTATTTTTGATTGAAAACCACAAAACTTGCTAATAGGTCACATAAACAAGAGCCTAATGAGAAGTCAAACAACATCAACAACCATAGGAGCATTTTTATCCATTCCTGAACTCCAACTTTACAAAACTATATTACTAACTTAATTTTATCATTTTGCCACCAATCTTCACTTGACAGACACAAATTACTTTGAACCAGAAGAAGTTTTAAGTTAAAAAAAAAACTTATTGTTAATATTCCACAAGTGGTTGAAAAACTTTCCCGTTTTTATTGGAAATTTACTTGTTCTTTAAAGCATTTTGATCTGTTTTTGTTTTTTCAGAGACACATACTAATGATTCAAAGTTATTCATTCAAGTTTTCTGGCTCAGAAGTTTGCTTTACAAACCTGATTTTATTTTGATAGTTCAAAATATTCCTTACCTTTAAAACACAGAAGCCCAAAGGTTTTCCTTCCAAAATGTCTCGGCGTCACATTAACAACCCAGAATGCAGATTATTCCTACACTTGAGTTGTAAAGACCCTATCTTGAGTAATATTTTAATTAGCCTATATTTAAAAGCCCTGTCCAGTCCCTGTTGAAGGTTTTTTATGCAAGTTTTATGTCAGATTTCAAGGTCCGGCAGGTCTTTTGCACTCAGTGGTGGCTGATAAAAAAGATCTGGGGGTTGAGGGTTACAAGATCTACAGGATATATGGCTATTTTTAGAAGAAACTGGACCCCCTTCAAACTTTCTTCACATGCTCAAATCTTCTTGAGACCTTTAGTGCGAGCTCTGGTCTGTTTTTAGTGCCTTAAATCATTGCATTTTTAACAAATGTTGAATTTATTTTATTTATTTATTTTTATTTTTTATCATTTTAGCTTACAGCAAGCTGAAATTATGTTAAGCTCAACCATAAAACCAGCTGTACTGATGTGAATCACAGGAGACTAAAGCAGGATATCAAACATAATTGATTTGTAAACAGGACTTTACATAAGCATCCAAATAGCAACATCAAACTGACTCACCATGCATGTTGAGCATGACGTACTGTAAAAAGAGCAAAGGTTGTACAGAGTGCAAATGTCATTGGGCTGTGTTTCTTCTGTGTCCATGGCCTGTGACCCCCCTCTGACCTTCCCAGCAGGAGAGCGCTGCACAGTGCATGCGTTCAACCCATGCCTGCTTAAAGCAAAGCCCTGGAGCATGTTTGATTCTGTGCAAACAAACTCCTGACTCACGCTCTGTCATCACTGATGTCAGTTTGCAGCTGTGTCCACCCATGTCACAAAATACCCTGAATCACCTCTTTTTGGGTGCTGATTGCAAAAAATTCAGCCAGAGAAAAATGACAATGCTTTTAGCTCACATTGCAGAACACGTGCATGTTCAGCAAACTGACTGGTGAACATTCTGGACTGAAAGGAAGAGCTTTTATAAGGGCATTTTATAATGTATGTGAATGTTTTGGTATGGTGCCCTGAGATGACTTTTGTTGTGAATTGGCACTACATAAAAAACTGAATTGAACTGAATGTATATATGCATTGAAACTGTAAAACATCTGCTTTCAATTTTTGTTTTTGTAGCAATACATAATACAGCCTGGTACGTACTTACCCGGCATGTATATGTTATATACCTAGTACCTATGGGGACTGTCTGTATTTTGAGTGATTTGTTACCCTGTACTTACCAGGTATGTACCAGTTACTCATCTGATACGTCTTAAGAGGTTGCATGTTCTTAAGTACTTGGTATGTACCCAGTAAGTACCAGGTACAGACTCGGTTCATACCAAGTTGTTTTATATATTGCTATAAACTATTGGGGCACTGAGTCCAAAACATTTTTTATAGTATTGTTTTGTATTGTATTACATTGAGCTGTATTGTATCATCTTATAGCCAACTGTTTTGTATTGTGTTATATTGTATCACACTGTATTGTTTCATAATGAATCAGCTTGGAAATTATATTTTTGACCAGTGTAGCTTATTGTAAAGGAGCAAAGTGATTCCTTTATAACAAATCAATGAATATGTCTTTATCAGTGCAATATTGTCATGAGAGGCATGTATTTTAAACATTGTTCTGAGGTACTTGTCTGGGCTCCATAATTATTTAAACTCTACAGAGGTAATACATTTTGTACTGCATAAATCATGTGACTTTCACAGAAATGTATCATAAAAGTCGTTAGTCTTCATTTCAATGTAAAATTCATGAGGAACAGTACATCTGAAAAATGCCTCCTCATTTAGTGGTAATGTTTTAAAAATCAATTATTAAAAATGTGTGCTTTAAACCGGTGATGATTTATGGGAGGCAAATTTTTCTCAGCAGCCTAAAACACAAGTATTAAAATTTCAGCATTCATAATCGTTAATGTATTCTTATTACAAACATTCTCCTTACTTATCAGCTTGTCTTTTTGGACACTGTGCTGCAGTGCGCCTGTGGAATGTTTTTCATTACAGGCTTTTATGGTGTGGGAGGGATTTTATTTGTGTGCTCTTGGGTGGATTCATTGTTCTTTCCATTAGAGTTATCTAAGACAATGGGATGGTGGAAACTTAGTATTTTAGGGAACAATAAACAACTCAATGCATCACAATGACATTAAATGAAGAAGTTGTATATTCGCTCTCTCCGAGTGCTATTTTCCTACAATATTTGTAAATTATGCAGTTAAAACTGATCCGAGGCTGTAAATTAAACTGAATAATGGAAAGGCTTTTTTTAAAATAAATACATTTATTTACAATAAAGGAGGAATGGGCTGTCACTTAAACATACGTCTCAAATTTAGAATATCCCGAGCATTAGAATAGATTTTTTTTTATCCTAATACCAAATAAATAGGAGTATGTTGAATTTGGTTTTACTACAATACGGATTCATATTTAAGCCACAACAAATAGTAATAGTTCATAAGGTATGTACTAAAGAACAAGATAAATATCAAATTCTATACTTTCACTGTGTTTAATTTATTACTATTTGCTGTATTTTATTGATGGATCTCTAACAAACCTTTTCTTTTAAAAGAATAACATACAATGCTGGACAAAATATTTAGCACATCTAAACAATAATCACAGAGTTTAAAATTATGTCAAAAATAATTTACAATTTATGGAAATAAATCAATTTTGTATAACTGGCAATCATCCAATATTACAAAAACAAATCAATGTTATTGGAAAGACTGATTGTTTTAAACTTGCCAACTTAAATCCCTACTGCAAACCTTTTTAGTAAAACCTGAAAACGTGGCTGCACTGTGGTACAGTTGGTTAACTGTTGCTTCACAGCAAATGGATCCTGGATTGAAATCCTGGCTGGAACCCTTCTGCATGAAGTTTACATGTTCTTCCCATGCATGTGTGGGTTTTCTCCAGGTTCTCCAGTTTCCTCCCACAGACTGAATATGTTAGGATAACTGGTGACTGTAAATTGACCTTAGTTGTGAGAATAAATGATTTTCTTTATGTTGCCCTGTGACGGACTGGAGACCTGTCCAGGGTGTACACAGCTTCTCACCCAGTGACTGCTGGAGAATCAGCTCACTGTGATCTTGCACAGGATCAAGCAGGTAAAGAAAATGAATGGATGGACAAAATCTGCCTAGTCTAATTGTTTCCAGGTGCATTTTTTTATTTGATATCCTAAAATAATCTCAAAATGATCAAATTTCTGTGCCAATAAATTCAACCTGGACTGAACAGAAACTACTTTATATGTAACGTGTAATCATCAAGAAAAGTCAAAATCCAGTTGCATAAAATGAGCTGCATACTGCGTGTCAGAGCTAAGTTTTAATTCAGTGTTCTGAAATGATATAACATTGCTGAAGCAGCACTTAAGAATCGCTTTGATTTCTTGCTCATGTGGGCTGAGAATCACTCAGTGATAAAGAGTCTTTGTAGAGAAGCCAAAATGGGAGGTGGGGATAAATCTAAAGATGATTATTTGGAACAGAGGTGGATTGATGATAAACACATGAATATGCTGCCATAGGTTAGTCTGCTCCAGATGTTATCCTGATTCAAGCTTTGGCTGTAGCTGATAAACTAATTTGTCTGGTTCTTTTACAGCGGTGACAGTGATAGTGGATACAAGCTTTAATCAATGAGGTCAAGGACTGCAGGGAGACTCTGTGTTTATTGGGTGACATGAATGAAATTTATCACAAACAATTACCTCATGTTCTAAATATGGCAAGACATATAGAATTCTGGTGACATTGCCACTTAGAGAACTGCAGGTCAACTAAGAACCATGGTAACTGCACACCTGTGTCTCTCACTCCCTAACAAGATGCAGACAGAAACACAGACGCCATCAGAAGCCTCTGATGGTAATATATGTATATCTTTCTACAGTGTTTTATGTAGGACATATGACAAGTTAAAAAGACTCTACACTTCCAGTTTTGAGGAGAAGGTTTTGAGCTAAAATGCAGTCTCACAGGGATTTGTGAGAAGACCACAAGTCCTATAACAACGAAAGACACACTGAGTACAAAAGGAAAAAAATCCCTATGTTTTGATGTACTACGTGTTTATCTAATAAAACCAATTGTGGTGTAAGAATATTTTGTTTGCAAAGGTTTCGAAAATTTCTTGAGATTTGCAAGAGATCTGCAACATACCACTAGTCAAGGTCAGAGCACACTATTCACAATTGAATCACATATTTTGGTGTACAATTTCAAAGCTGTGCAACAAGATACAGGAAGAAATTTTGAACAGAATAGTAATAAGAGTGCTTCAGTGCGTATGCAATGACACCCTTAAATAAAAATAAAGTTTAAATTTGTTGTTTTTTTGCATGTAGACATCTATTGACTAACAGATAAAACTAATAGATTTCATTATTGTTTAACACGAATATGAAGTTGTTCCATATTGTGGAGCGCCTAAGGGCTTCAAAAGGTCAAGATAGGGTCAACAAGATAGAGAAAATTATAGATTTCAATGTGAAAATATAAAACATTGTATATTTCTGTCACATACTTTTATATAACACACCAAATAACTCATACACCTGCTTTGGATTTTTACATCATGTCCGAGCAACTCAATATATTCCAGCTACAGGACAGATTAGCTGAATCTACAGGAGCAGACCCACATAGAGTCTCTGGCCTTGCACTTGCCAATGAGTAATTAGCACCTGAAGCATTTTTTTGCTGTTATTTGTATCCCAACTTGTCTTATCTAGTATAGCATGTTTTTTTTTTTTTTGCATATTGGCTTAATCCAGAAAACAGTGGGCTCTGAGTGCACTTTCTGACCAGGAGCAATGAGAGCTCCATTTTTCATTAACGGTGGATGAACATCCCTGAGCCGCCAGTGTCTGTCAGCCTGACTGCATGAAATATCACAGCACGATGAGCAGATCTGAGCATTCTTTTTGTAAGAATTCACAATATCAATGTGTTTCTGAAACACTATTAGTAAAACTCAACATTACTCAAAGCACAAGCTTCTGTCAGCTTTTATTGTCACTTCTTATCTTCACTTGTCTAATACGCAACAATTAAGCTGAAAAAACTAAGAAGGCATCAGCATTAATAACTAAGCTTTAACTGAGTTCATAAGTTTATACCAAAACCAAAATAAAATGCAATAATAGGCAATTTTTCTGAGATTTAATTACTTGTTTTGTTTTCAGTTATGTTTAGGATTGCCAACTTAGAAGGTTGTTATGTCATACAGTATCTTTTGAAACTTTTCAAAATTCTAGTGAGCTCTTCTTCCTCCCATAAATTTTACATTTCTCAAAATTTTTCTTTAAAAAAATCCCCAAATGAAAACACTACAGTATGTCATATCTCCTGCATAACGTACTGTAAATAAAAATTTGATTTGCATGTATGGCCACAATAAGTTCCACTCACAATTAAAGATTTTTATTTATTTATTTGCGATTTAGAGTTTTCACACAGTAACAATTTATCTGAAGCTCAATTTATAGTTTGCATTCTCTCTGCCTGTCTGTAGTGTGTGCTTCTCCACCTCACTCTGCTAGCCAGAGAAGGTGGGAATCACCATGACAACCAGTAACTCAGCAGGTTTTGAGTTACAGGATGTTATATTGTTCCATTGATTTTTCTTTACTTTCTTCCATCTTCCTACAAAAGTCCTGTTTAATTCAAGCTATTGATTAATTATTAGAACATATATTAATATGTAATACTATAATATTTACGGACCCCTCCCTAGGGAGGTGATCCAGGCATGTCCAACTGGGAGAAGACTCCAGAGAAGACTCAGGACACACTGTAGAGACTACGTCTCTCGGATGGTCTGGGAACGTCTTGGAATCCTCCCGGAAGAGCTGGAAGAGGTGGCTGTGGAAAGAGATGTCTGGGGATGCATGCTCAAGAGGCTGCCTCGGGACCTGACTCCCGAATAAGTGATGGATGGATGGATGGATGGATGGATGGATGGATGGATGGATGGATG
>JAOXNZ010000221.1:19792650-19804704 GCA_028566095.1 Kryptolebias brasiliensis | reverse complement strand
ACCTAAAAACAGCAGCTGAAATGTGTTGTAAGTGGTGACGATCACATCGAAACCGGATCAGCTTTATTTTACAGTAAACTGGTAAAAAAAAAGAAGCAATGTGCCCCCTAATTATTCTGAATAAAAGTTTGTTGTTGCAGTTTTTATTTTGTCTAATGATCAGTTTCTGATTGGCTTTCTGTATACTGTAGCTTCAGATTTGAGTGTGCCAACTGAAAAAGCAGGAAAATGAAGGATATATTTTTTGTGTAAATATAAAAGGAAAACAAAAGATTTACCTTTGACAAAGAAAGTTAAAACAGTACAGTACAATTCAGTCAACTGTTCATTTTGTCCCATAAATCAACTTAGAATTAATCTTCTAAAGTCTAGCATGAACAGCAGAAGTTATTTCAGGATGTACTTTGTAGGGTCTTTAAGGCATCCCATCTTTACTTTAAAAAAGACTTAAAAAATGTGATAAAATTAAAGGCCCAACATGCCTTAAAGGAATGCATATCAAATGCCACCTTTCTTGCCAGAGTTTTAAACTAAAATCATCTTATGATGGATGGAGTTACAGTCATTTTGGTCAGACCTTATAAATGAGATTATGTACAATCTCAAGCAATATTGTGAGATCTTGTAAGATGTGTTTAGAGAATGTGTTGAGTGTCAGCTATTACCACATCAAGTTTAGCTCAATATCTGAATAGTCTTATATAACCATTTTTAGTCTTTGTTAAGGTCAACTAGCTTTGGTGTCCATCTTTAATTGGGTTGACTTCAAATGTTAATAAGTTTTAGCTGTATATTCAATGGTTACTTTCTGAGAGTTTCATTAAAATCGGTCAAGTGGTTCATGAGATATTTTGCTAACAGAGTGTTGGCTCTAACAGTCATTACCAAAGTTTTAAGCAAAGAAGTGGCATGTGTGGTGCTCAGAGTATGCCATGTTGTGAATGATTCTCAGCTATGACCAGCTATGGCCATTTTTGTGTTTCCTAAACTCAATTAGCTGTGGTGGCCATCTTGAATAGGGTTGACTCCAAGAATTAATCAGTTGAAGATGTACATCCAATGACTATCTTCTGAGAGTTTCATTAAAATCCATCCACTGGGGCATGCAATATGAACCAGTGGATGCTACAGACAAACACACACACAGACAAAATCATTATCGCCTCTCACCTTCAGCAGTGGGGAATAAAAATACCAGGTCCAAATCAGTCAGCACCCGAGGATTCACATTAAGCAGTACAGTTTTAAAATGCCATTGTCTTGCATATAAATTTATGAATAAAAGACAATTGCTACAATGAAACTGTACAATTTCATAAAAAAGCAAGACACCTTGTGGCTTATAGAAAATATGGAAAATAATACGGTTTCTGAGTATTTTTAAGAAGTGCTAAACATATTATGGTGAAATGTTATTTTATCGTGTAATAAACATAAAGAAATGTTACTCATGCCAACAATACACTGATTTTGAACCAAAAAAATAATTTCTATCTACTGGTATTTATAGTTTGTAATGCCAAATAATCAACATGAAGCCTTCATTTGGAAAAAATACTTTCCAACAGAAAGTTCAAAAAGGTATGCACAGTTTTATTAAATTATGATACTGAAACCAGAAAACAGAACTTAAACTCTAAATCTGTGTTTGGAAAAAAAAAACTAGTCATACTTTTCCAACAACTACAGTAAAATCAATGTTAACACATTAGATTATTTTATCTACTGTTACAAATTGTTGTTAATTTTCTTTTGGCTGTTCCCTTTTCAGGGGTCACCACAGAGAGTCATCCACCTCCATCTAACTCTGTCTTACTGCAATAAATACCTTACTTTCATTAGAGAATTTATTACAGATCAAAGCTGTACAAAATAGTGCAGACGACTGCATGTCTTAGAGTAAAAATTCGCTCAAAGCTCTGTTGCCATGCATTTTTTACAAAAAGAAAAGAAAAAAAATCAGTAACAAGCTGAAGCTACTTGGCTCAAAAGAGTTCATAATATTTCAAGCATTACTTTTTCCCCAAAACCTGTGCAAAATATGCAGCATTTGGATTGAGTTGACATAGAACACCATCTTGACATATATATATTTATCTTTAACAAAAAAAAAAACAAATTAAAAAGAGGTGCTTTGTTAAAGTCAGGCATAGCTTCTTTAAGTATTCGGAGATGTAAATTCATTTGAGAATACAACATGATGGAAAAATAAATAAATTAACAACACAGGAAATATGGGGTGTGGAGCAGTCCCTGCTGCTTTCTGGACTCATTTCCATATCAAGAACAGCGTATCAAAGGCGGCCCTCCAACCGGGGCTTGGATTTGATGTGGTAAATCATATAAGTCTGCAATCAATATTTAATTAAGAGTTCGACGCAGAGGATATATATTTCATGTTGGCTGTAGGATTCCTTTTAATGGGGAAGCAAAGAGTTACTGAGCTGTAATGCTGAGGAGGAATCAATTTGCGTCTGCAATGATTGAGTAGATGCAGTGTAATTTTCTCTCGCTCTGCCTCCCTCTTTCCCATCTTCACTGACTGACAGACACATCTTGGAGGATCCTGAGAAATATGACAGCGTTTTGCTCTTTGTGGCGACTCCCATTTGTCTCCTCAGAGGAACACGCTGCTATCAGTCTCCGTCATTTTCCCCTGTGTCTAACATCATCATTGATGTGCCAACTGCTGAATCCAGGCAGGAATTGGAGGGAGTTGTCTCCCCTGTCTCCCCAACACATCACACATTAACGAAAAAAAACAAGGAAGCACAGCAAGGATGAGGGCAAATACACAGTGTCAAAGGTAAAGCAGCAAACAAAGACTTTTTAGTTAATATAGTGCTTCCACCTTTTTAAAGTGCTTGATGATTTGTCTTGAGGTTGTTTTAAAGCATGATAACAGTACTTGATTTTGCAAAGATACTTTTAAAAAGCAGGAATAAAAAGGCAATAAGGCATGGCACATTTTGGCATTTTCACTCTCAGAAAGTTGGTGCCTTAAGGAAAATGTGAAATAAGTACACAAAACATAAACAATGAAATTTGGTAAAAAAGTATGCATTATGTTCAACAGTCTTTGTTTTTAAGAAATGCTTCAGAAAATGCTTCAGGTTAAATCCTGGGTCCAAAACACAAGGTACAAATGAGCACTTGGAAATGATATAACCTCAAGTATTGGCTGGGATAAAGAGTCAACAGTGTGTGAAGTGACCCACTGCTGCAGGAACAAACTCACTGCAGATATGGTGCAGATGAAATGCCAGAAGGACAAAGGAGTAACCACCGATCAGAAAAGAGGAAGACTGAACAGAATCCTGGACTCGGCTGTTGATTGTTCCAGTGACTTGTCTTCACAATCAATAAACATTTGTTCTGATCATCAATGAGAGCTGAAGGTAGAAGATCAGGTTTTCGATTCTCACATTTTTCTCTTTAATGACTCAACGGCGCCGAGGAAAGCCGACACACGGAGGAGAGGAGATAACTGAGGCTGTCAGAGCCTCAGTTATGAGACAGCTATGACTCAGTCTGTTCATCATCCACAGGTGAAAACGAGATTCACACTCTGATGCTTTCTCCTCTACGGGGAGCTCAGCTTTCTCAACTTCAGGTTCACTGGGTCTGCAAGAATAACACTTTACTTTTAATAAGAAAATCAAAAAATGACTCAACACAGAAGTCTGTGACTTATTTACCTCCTAGTCTGGGGGAGTGTTCTCGGCTGTTTCCTATAATTGTCTGCAGACTGGGAGCTGCAATGAAGCCCTCCTGCTGTCGACTTAGATTTTTCACTAGCCTTTCCACCAGGACGATGAATGGAGAGATAACAAAGAGGAAATATTTGATAAATGAACCTTGTCACCAGATTTAGAGGCTCTTTTTACATTCTGCAAAACAAGGTTTCAACATTTTACTTTAAAATCAGAGCTGATTAAGCTACCTTTACTGCATAATGTTCCATTTTTTTGTGTGGAGAGTCTGGAATTGAGCTCTAATCCCAATAGTAATGTTCATTGATCAAATGAAGTTGAAAACTCACCAGCGTCCCCTGCCGTCTTCACATAGTAAATGGATGATGTCTCCAGATTTGATGATGATACTGTCTGGTCCATTCTGGAGACAGTCAGCCAAAGCAATGTATTTCCCTGGAAACTAACACAGATGCAAAATTAAATTAAAATATAAATGGGCAACATATTTACACACCTCTAAAACTAATACTGATGGCAACAATCTATGTGTGAACACAAAACAATGTGGATAATTTCTCGGCTTTTTTGAATGAGTAAATGCTGAGGAAATTAGAATGAATTCTTGCATAAAGAAAACCAAACAAGACTTCAACACTGATTTCAAGAAAGTAAGCTAACTGGAAAAAAAGGCAAATGTGACAATCAGCTACAAAGATGTAATTACAGGGCATCAAAAACACAAACTTATTAGGACCTTTCTTTAAAAATTTGGTATAATAAACATTGACAATTTTTCCAACAATGCATTACCCTAACAAATAAATAAAAAAAGGGGGGGATTTCTGTTTAAGGTGCTCACTGCAAAGTATGAAAAATGAAGGTCATCCTGAAGTATATTAGATTGTGCAGTTTGAAAGAGTTTGCTCCAGTAAGTTTCTTCTCAAATGTGGGTCCACACTCCATGAAAAAGAAGCCCTTGGCAGAATCTGCCAAAAACCACGTAGAACCTTAAGTCATGTGATTGACCTACATTAGGCTGGTCAAAATCTGTGTAGGTAAACAAATACTGGACAAGCGTAGATACTTGGAAATTATGTTTAAGCGGAAATAAAAGAAAGAATCTGATGTTAACATGAAAGAAAAGAAAAAGAAGGAGTAAGACAGCTGTCAAGAATAAATATCGAGGATCAAGAAGGGTGGGTGGAGCACCATATAGACAGCGCTCTGCATTCAAACTCACGCAGCTTCTGCAGAACTTCTAGATCGGTAAGTTTACTGTTTCAATGTTTTTCCAATTCTAGTCTAATGCTAACATACCTTACTCAACAAATGTGAGTGTAAATATGCAACAACACATCAAAATAGGTAGATTTTTCATTCCCAAACGACTCTTCCATGGACCTCACCATTGCTGACCTATTTTCACTCACGCCGGCTGTTTCTGTAGATAAACAAACTTGCATGGTATATGACATCCAGTCCTAAATTCTGCTTACAATTTATTTTATTTTAAGACTCATAAAATTAGTTTATGAGAAAAATATTGTGTGGATTTTGTTTAGTACTTTATGAGTTAGAATTTGAATGATTTTTTTTTTTTTTTACCTGTCTTCATGACTTTGCAATGAGTACATTTTATTTGGCATTTAATATAGAATTTCATATATGATCATATTTTTTACTTGTTGTTAGTTCCAGTAAAATATATGGGCTAACTGTGAAGGTTCAACACTTCCATATAATCTATGATAAGTTTTCACTTTTGAACCTTTTATGAATTTCTTTTCAACAATAACCTTAAAAATGTTTGCCTTCTCAACTGAAATGCCTGATAAGTTATAGCGGTGGTCTTCAATCCTGGTCCTGGAGGGCCACCATCCTGCATGTTTTAAATGTTCCTCTGCTTTGACACACCTGATTTGAATGAATGAGTGATTAACAGGTTCCTGCAGAACTTGAAGGGCTGAAGAGCAGGGAAAAAACTAAAACACGCAGGATAGTGGCCCTCCAGGACCTAGATTGGACACCACTGGGATATAGAAAACTAGCAATATTGCAAACTCTAAAGAAAAACAAAAAACAAATCTAATTGGAACTTTAAGCCTTTTCTTAACAAATAAGGATTTTTCCTTAATCACTGATTGTCGGTTTTGCTGGTGTCAAAGATAGATTCAAGGGTCTAATAACAAGCTAGGAGAGTTTTAAAGTTTGTGTGTACATCTTGTATATCATCTCACCAGTTTCAGTAATTTTTTCTCCTCTGTCTCAGATGGGTGGAATGTGTCCTGATCTCCAGTCCACTCCTCCAGTTCCTCGCAGATGTCTACGGATTGATGAGCTCCGGGCCAACCTGGAGCACAGATGCTGTTGTTAAAGCACTGAAAAACATGTTTTCTGAACCACCACATCTTAAAAAATCCCTGTGTAGATACTTAGTAACAATGTTGACATTAAGATGACCCCTTTGTCACTTACTGGGAAATTAACAAGAACGCAGAATCAATTGCTAATCTCAAGAGCTGGACCTTTTTCCCCCAAAGTCCTCGATGTACCTGGTTCTTCAGGTCAAAGTACACCTGAACCGCTGAGGGTGGAAAGTCACATATCTAAATTAGTTTATGATTGCAAAGTAAATCAGAGCTGTAAAAGTGTGCAAAGCACATAGAATTTGCGTTAATTTCTGATTTTGTTACTAAGTATCTACTCCATTAGACGACATAAATGACTTTTACTCACTCCTACGGTTGGGCTGGTGGTGTTTGGAGGAGTGAGGCTGGGGCTCTGGACTGCTCCTCCCTGACTCAGTATCTTCTGAGCTCACTGACGCTCTCTGCTGTTTGCTGGGAAAGTAACAAAAGAAACGTAGTGGTTACAAGCAGCACAGCCACGCTCAGGACAGACACTGTCCTCAACCATAAAAGCTGGGGTTTGAAAAAAAAAAAAAAAAGAAAGAAAAAAAATGTACCCAGATCCATGTCGAGAACAAATCTGTCCCAACACCTCTCACACAGCCACAACTAGTTGTCAGAACATATAGCAGCCATCTGCAAGCCTCTCAGTCCAAGTTTGGAAACAGAACTTACAGGCCACCAACACGATGATCGCAAAAACACTACATGTGTCAAAAACTAGGAAGATCTGGTCTCGATTTACAAGAGATTTGATTGTTTGATTGCTTTTAGGTTTATTAATGGTAAATGTTCAAAAAGAATGTCTCTGTCATAAATTTTAGAAGTCCCTAATCAGATCTCAAAAAACGAGCCCCATCTTAAAACATAACTGTTGTGAAAATTAAATAAAACTCATGGAATGAAACTAAAATTCCTCTTTTGTTCTCTGTTTGCGTTACATGCAAAACAGCAAATCTGAAATGCAGACATAAGGAAATGTTTTTTTGATACCATGTTAGAAAGCCATGGAAGAATTGCTGAGGCACTGTGGGGGTCAGTTATGATCTGCAATGGAGGCTAGACAAAAAAAAAGAAAAAAAAAAAAGTAGAGTTGCTGTTAGCTGACGATCAGTTTGCAAACACAGCAGCCGAAGGTTTTTGGTCCTCATGCGATGACGAGGCGAGCCGGGCTGGGCCAGGCTGAGTTTACCACTGAGCGTTACAGCAGGTCAGTGGCGCTGGGAGCAGCGGGGACGCGGCCGGGGCCGTTGCCGGGGGCTCCGGGGACGGGGGCTCCGGGACCGCAGGCACAGAAACACGTCAGCTGACAGGGAGACAAAGTCCAGCCCCGGCAGACAGCCCCTGGGAACCCCTCTGGATGGCCGCATGCCCCTGCAAGTGGGGGATTTGGAGGAGTGGGGATAGGCAACTAGACAGCAGTGAACATGAATAGAGATGGGCTTGTGCCCGTTGTCACATACCGCCACACAGCCTCGAAACAGCAACGGGAAATGAGACTTACATTCACTCCAGCTTACAGCATATCTCATATTGAATGTTACTGCATGTGTGTGTTTTGCACAGGTCTGTGGGTCTGTGTGCCTGTGCTACTTCAACCTACAATCATGCTCTTAACGCAAGTGCTAAGTGCTAAATACTGAGTTTTTAACCAGCCAAAGATACTGACCTCTCAGTGAGTGATGGAGAAAGCTGCATGTGTTCAACCACTGGACCATGTTGATAAGCTTCATCTAAAAAGAAGAAAAGGAGGATGTTGTGAGAGAACATTGAGACAAAGGATTTTGTTAATTCTACAAACCCAATTTTTAGAATAGTTAGACCATTATTAAATATGTTGTTGTTTTTTTTGGTTTGAACCTTTATTTAACATAAACAAGCACAAAATGGGGATGAACAGTGATTTTTGAAAATTTGAAGCCAAATTAATATGGATTTTATCAAAGAATAAATGCGACCACGACAATCGTAGGGTTTGTTTGTTTTACTCCTGCGCCTGGTAGTGTCACATCAAGTTTCCTAACAGTCTGTTTTGTAATCAGTGTGATATTACTGACTCACCATCTACTACCCACCCACCTCTCCTGAAATAAATAAATGAATAAATAACTAAATAAGAGAAAAATAACTTGGAGCATTACAGTATCTTTCTGCCACTGTAGTTTATTTTGAAAGAAATACAAAGTGTAAAACTACGGTCATGGGTTAGCTCAGCTTTATTGCTAGAATATGTGCACCACCCTCCACATGGATCTATTGGAATGGTAAAAATGTGGATACATGTCTGTACCTGAAACTTCAGTTTCAGTAGAGGGTTTTTCAACTGTAGAACTAGGGGTAAATAAACTTCAATTCACCGCAAGTTTGAACCATGAGGACACGATCATTTTTTTAAGTAAAAATATGAAACAGGCGACCATCCTAAATTGTAAAGCAGCAGCTGTGATCAACACTTCTTCAGATGTTTTTTTTCTGCTTTTAAACAGTTTGTTGTGCTGACACGTGCTATATTAATTAGTCTTGAATGAGTAAGTATGTTGTGCTTTTTTGAAAGTGTAAAAGCAAAAAATGCCAAATAGGGAGGCAAGGAAAGGCAGGAAAGTTTACAAAATTTAAAACTAACTTTGTGCAGAAAGATTCTACAACCTACAGATAAATTGGTAATAGGAGCATCCACCAAAGATTTAAATATTTCAGTCCTCAGGAGGCACTGCATAAGCAGCTTCAGGCCACCATGATCAGTATTTTTGGAAAACCATTGGCACCCAAAGTCCACTGGAGAATCCAAAACTATAACCTTAACTATAATATGCAAAGCACACCAACATCTCTAACATCTCTGCTTATTTTAGATGAATAAAAAGACATTAGACAGGTGTTGAGTAGTTAAATGAGTTCACATTTAAGTTTACTTTCCAGCTCTTTAGTAAAGGTTGAACATGAGCGTTCTTTGAAGAAATCCAGAGCACAAAAGCTTACCAGCTAGCTGTTTGCATATATTTAGTTGATCACAGACCTCTAAGCAGCTTCTGTTGGTTGGTCAGAATTCGTCGGAGTTCGTTGAGCCAGGCCATCTTCACCTCCACTGACGGTGCCTGAGAAACAACAAAACCTTCCATACATATTGCCTTTAAAGTCAAAAACTTCAGCTACTTCTTAATGTTATCTTAACAGAAGATTAACCCTTTTCACTGATTGATGTTAAACTATTAAACAGTTTAAAATCAGTTTTTGACCAATCAGCAAATCTAAACACTTAGTCACATTTTAATAATTCAAAGTAAGAAATACCTTAAATATCAACAAATTACTGTGCATAAACTTCTTACCTGAACTAAATAAACTTCCTCTCTGCCACTGTACCAGATCTCAAACTTCTTTACGTCTCCCTTAACGTTTTCTGTGATCCCCACTGCAGTCATCTGCCAAGAGACAAACACACAGCTTCAAAACAAGCAACACAACAAACACACCAGTTACATCACGTAACACATCTGTCCTGCCTTACTCCGAAAACATCTGCTCTTTCATACATGCCTCCGCTGTAAGACTGCTTCCTTCCAACATCCTTAATAATAAATCAAGAGCTACTGAGGAGACACCAGATGCGATGCCCCGCTCATCAACAGACAAAACAAAATGTCACAGGAACACATCAGGTTCTGTGACCTGCTGAGTGCCTTAAAAGGTGTTGCTCCACTAACAGCACAGACGATAATATCAGCAGCATGTTGCCTCAAAATAATTCTCTTCATCAACTAGCTCTGAAAACTAGTGATACTAGTGATACTGACAACTACTTGTTTTCCTGTCTTTTAAGATTTAAACTGATTAGAAGGAAAAAATGTTTTAAGAACTGGTTTGTTATTGAGTGAGAAAGTTTTAATCAGCAACACAAATGCCCAAAATGAAATTCAACGGAGATTAATTGTTGCCTCTTTTTGTTTTATTGACCAAAAGGCACAGTTTTAATCCAGGTGTAATAACATCATAAATAAAATACCTTTGTTTGTTTTCAGGCAGTCTGTTTCTGCACAGTTAGGCTTATGCAAGAAATAGCTTTAGAAATACAAATTACAAGACTATTTGGTCTTAAAAGAGCAATAAATTACAGGTTTTCATTGTTTTTTTAGGTATTTTTCACAAATCAGAATGCTCAATTTTTAAATAAAGTAGTTTCCATCATGTCTAAGATTTGTTTAATTTTTCCTTACGAAACAGCTGAATAAAAATAATCCAAGTCATGATTCCACTTTTTTGTGTCAGGGGATGTATTTATAAGATGCAGTCGTTTCACCTGCCTGTGTTCCACAGACTGACCTTCAGACAGTGTTTGAAGCTGTATGAGGAGGTCTTGTCGCTGCCATCTCCATGCTCCTCTCGACGTTTGCACAGCAGCAAAGCTTTCTCGTACAAGAAGAAGTGCCTCTGCATCGGCTTGAAGCGAGCCAACTCTTTCATGCGGGTGGCACCTCTTTTATGGCTGATCCACACACTGAAGGAACCCTGCATCAGCACCCGGCCCAGCTCGCAAATGTCCCCCTGCATACGATCAGAGGAGACATTTATGTTGCTTATGTTATTTATCCAATAATATTTAAAGCTGATTAAAACAGAAGGAGAATACAAAGATTTCTTTTCACCTCGTATCCTGTAATGGCAATCTGATGCATGGAGTCGTTGACTGATTTGAGCAGGTTCAGCATGGCTGTCAGCGCCCCCTGCAGCTCAGATGTGCCCTCGCAATCTGGGCTGTATTTTAGCAGCTCCTAAAAAATTGTACATTCAGCAAATGTTGTCAAAGAAAAAGTAGCTAGAAGTTGTTTTCTCAGCATTATTCTTGTATTCAGCTTTTTGCTTTATCTGAATTGCAAATTTAAGATTAGTTTTAAGAAAAATTCAACTTATGAGCATCTAACCTTGAGCAGCAGCTGGTACTTGGTGAGACGCTGTACCGGTTTCAACAGGTAGGAATCCAGGCCCAGTTTGTGCTCCAGCTTTTTCTGGCACTCCTTCATTCAGAAGACAAATTTAACCAAACTGCATGTCATGATTGAGCAAAACAAATCACGGTGCTTTCCTTCTAAGATGCTGAAAGAATACTGTTTTAGGGGCAAAAATATTTAAAATCTTACATAATACTGAAACTGTTTAAGCTTCAGGAAAAATACATAAAAAAGGGCAACATTTACCTGAAAAAAGGCACAGTCTGAGAATTGTCTCCACAGCGCTTCAGAGCGGAGCTTATTCTGACAGTACCACTCGTACATCTGGAAACTTTCTTTCTGGGGAGACGACAAAGACAGTGAATAAAACAAAAGAAATGATGCACAAATTACTACAGGTAGCAATGAAATATAAATCCTGATCATCTCACCCGTTCAAGAAAACACGCTCCAACAGTTTCAGGAGCCTCCAGACATCCTTCCAAGTCCTGGAGGAAAACCCTGAATTAAAAAAAATAAAGAACACAAATTTCAACAAAGAACTTCTTATATATTATTTTCACAACAACTATGATATATTTATATTTATGTTGTGTAAATCATTCATCTTCACTTGTTTAAGCTTTCCAGTTAATGTTGTTTCTCTTTTTATTTAAAAAAAACTGATTCAATTTTTAGCTTTTTTTGCAACAACTGTCAGTAAGTTTACAAAAGTTAGATCACTTACTGACTTTATGTAATTTCAAACCTAACTTTATCAGAAATACAAATAAATCTGTTTGCGACATTTAACAAGGTAGTTGACCCCAGTTAAAAGCTTGGCTAAACAAACACATACCAAGTGTATTTGTTAAAATACTTGGTCTAAGAGAGATTTAACAAGGTTTGCAAGACCACCCATGCATTTCTAGGCCACTCCTAACCCCCTCGAGACGTTGAAAACCTAAACAGGGTCACCAAGCAGTATCAAACAAGCATGAGCAAAACTTTAAATAGGTTTTTCCC
>JAOXNZ010000221.1:19770530-19783795 GCA_028566095.1 Kryptolebias brasiliensis | reverse complement strand
CAAATAAAAAAAAAAGTTTCCAAATAAATTTTTATTAATGTGAAATTTCAGGCACTCCGGCCTTCTTCAAACCAAGATTGATGAACAAAATCAAGTTTCTGAATCAAATCAATACATTAATCCAATACATAAGCAACTGAAAAAGGTATTTAAAATATTTTTTTCCTCATTTAGGGAAGATCAAAGATCTTGCTGCAGGACTTAAACTTTATCAACACTCATGATAAACATTTTAGATTTACTTCATCATACTGCTGAACGGTTTTGACATCCTAGTGAAGAAAAAAAAACAATATAATTAAAAAGTACAGAAAATCAAAAAGTAGAAACTATTTTACATGGTGAATCTTATCATCCATCTTTTATTAAGAAGAACCTTCCTTTGTCAGACAGATCAAACCAGTTTGCAGCTCTGGTGAGGGTTTTCTTGTACAAACTAAATAACTGGGGAACCACTTCAGGAAAAAAAGAGATATTTGGATTCTTAAGGTCTCTGTTACATTAAATTTAGTGGCTATATAGTCTAGGATATGTTGGAACTGAAGCCCTAAAACATTCTCCTTTGCCCCTTACACACACCAGACATTCTAACCCCAAAATGGTCAAATGAGGAGTATAAATAAATAAATGGCAGCAGGCCTGAAGCAGCATTGCAAAGAAGAGTGCAAAAATTACCCAAAAAACAATGTGATGCACAGTTATTACTACTACAAATGTTCTACAACCTCATGAGTTGTACACAAAATACAACCTTTTATTGGTAAAAGAAAAAAAATGCACATTAAAACATGACTGTCCTATGCCTACATGGTCGAACATCATTATAGATTAGTGCATGCGTATCATGAGCATGAGGAGATAGCCATATGCTCTGTTCTGGCCAGAAAAAAAGCATGCATTTGAGGTTGGCATATAAGAGGTTGGCATCTTTTTAAAAAAGTAATAAACAAAAAAAAAAACCTCTTCATCGGGAAGCATCTTAAATCGCTGCTGCAGCAGCATTAAGATGGTCGGAATGGCATGCTTAATTCAGGTAATGTTCCAGTCTGAGTGGTGGATAAATGCAGCCTCTAAAAGCAGTAAGTGCAGTTCATATGGAGCTTACATGTGGAAACTGAGGCAGCAGCTTATCATTCAGTCAGATGTGCAGAGGACAGGCACACTGTGGATCATGTTGTCACTGTTAACATGTGCTCAACTTGCACCAACAGTGCTCCTGATGCAGGATAAACATCTCATGAAGACTTAGTTGAGGGAAAGCTTTTAACTCTCTGGTTTTATCTCAAAAAGTTATAACCAACAGAAGCACATATAGCAATGACACACACACAGTATGAAGGTGATAATTTGCTCATACTCTGTTCAGCTGGTAATGCGACAGATCAGGAGGAAGTGATTTTCATATATTTCATCCTTTGCTTATAAATAATTAATTGGTGCAGAGAGATAAAATAAAGGAAAAGTAGAAGACCAAATGAGGTGTTGTTTTCCATGAGTCGACTGCATTAATGCTGTGTGTCAGGGAACAAGTAATAAGCTTCACTGATACCTGCTGAATATTTGATGTGTAACAGAGAGAAGCTGAACCAAGTCAGGCCCCAGCAGCAGCAGATAACTTAACTGTGCACACAGACCCAGGATACAGTTACTGTCACACTTGAAGAGCTTTAAAATTGCTAATACCCGCCTGCAGAAGACATTCAAGGGGTTCAGGTTAGTCTTAAATTAACAGATGTTAAATGATGTTAAAGTACTTTATCAGCCACAGTAACTGCAGTGTGTAGGGATGTTTTCCTGCATGAGGGAGAAGCTTGTAAAATGCTGCATAAATTATAGGGTCAGGTTGCAGAGATGTGTAAAAAAAATGAGAGCGTAACAAATTTTGTAAGCAGTTTTTTCAGCACTCAAATGTGATGTCAACCTAAAATACCCATAAAAGTGTAGAACTCTACTAAATTTAATCAAAGGAAGGCTACCCTGTGGGACAAACTGCAGTGGGTTTAATAAACCTGCAAGTTTGTGGAAACACTGCATCCTCATTGATCCTGACAAACTCCCAGCCCATCTCATGATGGCTCGCCTTGTAGTGTGCCTGACCCAAGAAAAAGCATTACAAGTAAAGATTTACGTGGCATAATATACAGTAATTTTTCTATTTGTTATACCCATTTATTTTAAGAACTCTTAGAACATTCATCACAACCTCTGCATGTTACATCCAGGACAGTGTGTGTAGACGAAAGTCAAATAAACTGTTTGCTCTTCTGTTCTTACATACAGTGAGAAAGAGAAATGTTTGCCAGAGTCAATGGAAACAGTGATTTGACTCTGATCAATCCCTTCAGTGTGCTTACAAAAGCTGAAGGCGGGGAGCTTATCTTTGTTGTCCAAACACTGATAACTGTCCACAGCGATTAAATCTCATGCAGCACCTTCAACAAGCATTAACCCACAATAATGGTTTTTATAATTTTTTTATAAAGCTGAATTAAAAATGGTTATAAGTGAAGGAAAATTAAAAGCAAAATGAAAACTTAAAAAAGAAAATATCACAACCAACATATTGACTCTATAAAATTGACTTAGTTATTGTTAAATATGCAGTGTGCAAATCCATAAATACAGTATTTAGTTGATGTCACTGATATCTCAAAGGAAGCAGACTTGTGTAATACTTTAAAAGGCAAGAAACTCTCTCTTACTCATAGAAACATTTTTATAAAACACTGAGGCTGACATGTCATGCTGCTTTTAGGTCATGAGGTTTTTGCTACATGAAGCTTTAAACACTGGGGGATTAGACTGATGGGTGGCAAAATTCTGTCAGAAATGGGTGAAAGAAAATTGTGTTTTCTCCTCACTAAGATAGATGAAAGTTAGCCTTGTTTTAGATCAGAAGTGTCTGAATGATGAACACTAAACAGAAGCACTAAAAGTATTTGGTTAGGCAGAGCTGGTGGTTATAAATTTTACTTCCAAGAACCTGTCTAATACCAAATACCTTGGGGGTCTAAGGAAAATAAATTGTAGCTTATATTCATTTATTCCTAAATAAATATTTGCACTTTCTCATTTAGTCTGTAGCATCAGCTGTGAATGAATTAATACATTGCTTCTCCTGTGCACTGAGGTGTAAACGTATGTAAACAATAAGTGATTTACTATAACATGTCTAATTGGTCCACACTTGTGTAACGCACCTTAACCCCCACCCAAGTTCCACAAAGCTAATCACAATGTTTCTCACTCACCTGCTCATCTAGTGCTTTATGGTATATATGTTATACTCAGCACTTTTATAGTCTCACTCATACAAGGATAAGCATATTAGGGGAAATGGGGCAGTGTAGTGTCTTGCACTTTGGCACTGAAGGTTTTGGAGATGAAACCCCTCAACCATGGATTAGAAAACAACTTCCCTACCCCTGTGTCAAAACTGGTATTTTTTCCTCTACATATCATTTTCTATTTGTCCTACACTTTATACTGAAACTGACAACTAAAACGACATAAAAATCTGCAAATAAAAGTTTAAGTCTACAATAGAGAACCTGAACAAACCAGTTGAACTTTAAACCATAAACCGTGATTTGATCCTCCCTTAGTTACAAGATACTATAAGGGAGTAAAATTTCATTTTGGGTGTTGTCCAGTCATTGATTTTAGTGGTTTAGAGTCATGAATAAAAGAATGCAAGCAGATTTTTCAAAGTAAGGAAGGGCATTTCTGAAAATTATATTTTTGAACTGTAAATGGTGGAGGACAGTGTGTTACATACTGAAATAGTGCTGTTACAACATAAATGATGCTTCTGTGGTTACTACCACAACAGTTCATTCAGTCTATGTGTTTACTACTGCATTCTCTGTAAGAAGATTAGAGCAAAGCTGAAAATTTTAAACTCAGAATAGTCCTTTTCCTGCTGTTTGTAACTTCAATAATTCAGAGCAGATATAATGTATAGGAGATTTAAAGATAGCAAGGCTCATTAATTAAGCAGTGTGTGTAGATATCAGAGTGAGTGATATCTTTTTATAAATAATGCCTTCACTGTTGAATACATTATTGTATAGAACAAGAAGCTTCTTCCTTTTGCTCTCTTAATATAGTTGTATTAAATGATGATTCATTACATGGCAAATACTCCAAGCTGCATTATGTAGTATTTATTCAATCCACCTTTGGTTGTAAATTTGATAAGAGCTAGAAACAGAAGCATGGTTTCTACATCCATGACTGTCCCAGTGATCTACAAGGCTACACATCATTCCAATGGATCAAAATGTATCCATCTGTGATGGCCTAAAATAGCCGACATAATCCCTGCAATAGCCCACTGCTGTAGCAAAGCCGCAGAAACTGGTACATCAATAATACTGAAGTGCAGTTCTCCAGTTACGTTCTCTAATGGCTCCTATAAGTTACAAATGGTCACCATATACTAAACTAAATTGAACTCTGTCACAATACATTTCAGTGTGCTGCACTGTGCCGAGAAAAGCAGTAAAATTTAAAAAACAAGGAAAGGTATCAGTACTGATAACAGGGCAATACTGGCTAATTGTGTATGATAATTGTGTATGATTATGTCAAAATCATGTTACTTACGCTGCAGAGTGCTCTCTAGCTGGGAGCCAGCCTGAAGAAGGCAGTGGTAGCTCTCCATCTCCTCCTTGGACTGTTTGGCCAGCTCCCTCTCCTCCTGCAGTGAGGCTGGGCCCATTCCCTTTGTTTTAGACACAGAATCAGGTTGGGACAACTGACTCTTGTGGGAGGTATTTACAGACTTCCAGGCCTTACATCTTCCTTAAAGTCATATAGCCCTTCATAGTGTGAGTTTATACAGACCTAGAAATGCTACAAAAGTAAAACCTCTGTCCATGGGCCTCTGCAGGTTCCTGGATCCGGATGGGACAGTTCCCTGAGGTTGTTGCTGCTCCTTCTGACCTTGAGCTGCATAGAATCTCCACGCTGAGCCTCACAGCTACAGTGCAGCAGTAGACCTCTCCTCATTGGCAGAAATCAGCAGTTTGTTGACCCATTGCTGCCCTGACCGGCTGTGAAGTTGTTTTTTTCCTCCCGGTTAATACACACTAGTGCCGACAGTGTGTGCTGCTCTCAGCAGCAGTTAGCTACTTCAAAACAAACAGAGCTCCATCTGGCCACGACTGTCTGTCTCTTTCCCCTCCCCTCTGTGAGAATTAGTGCGTCAGCTCTGCACCGAGCAAAGCTCAAGAGTCTGCTCCTGACATGCTGCCAACTCCCTGCCTACTTTTCCTCTCACTTCTTCATGCTCCTTTGGCTTTTTTGTGCTCTCTGGATGTAGGCTGGACTCTTAGTCTGTCTGGCTGCCATGTTCATCTCTTTTTCTTCAGCTTTATTATAACACAAACACACACAAGGCAGAAAAGATCTATTGTTAAAAAAAAGAGAAATCTACCTCTCCCTCTGCCAAGAAGTTTGGTCCATGGGAAACAGCCTTTAATAAAAATAAAAAAAAAATCACATTCAAACCACAGAACGAATATGAAAGAGTGTCATTGTGTACACACTGTTACAGAGAGCCTTTCTCAGCCGAACTCCCACTGCTCAGCCTACAACTCCTCAGAATGGATCTGTGCTCAATAACGCTATACAGACAAGAATGGAGAAAATAGGTGTGTATACATGTGTATGTAAATGTTTGTTATGTAGCAACTCACAATGTTTGAGGTTTTCTTGATTTGAGGCCACACACGGAGCGATGTTGGAGCAGCAGCATGCCGTCCTGATACGCAGCCACTCAGCTGATCCAGCTTAGTCTCCCAGCCATCTCATTACTGCACAGCATTTGGTTAGTGTGGTTACAAGCACGCACACACACAACCTCCCACATTCACAGCTATTAACATCAGATAAAAACTGCTGACACAACTGCTGGTGTAACAAATCACAAGGCAATTTATCTTTAAAACATTCTGCTTTATTTCAGAAAATCTTCAGGTTTTTGAATATACTAGTTTTAAAGAGATACATTCAGCTTGGAGGTTTGGAGTGATGAAGGTGGATGCTCAAAAAGGCTGAAAGTGGAAAGGTGTCCCCGCCTGAGGTGACTGAAAGTGTCCAACTCCACCCTTCACAGACAGACAACCACACAGCCTCTCAGAGGTTGGTGTTTTTTATTTTATATATATATATATATATTTATTTTATAAAAGTGTCTGGGGAAAAAAAAGTTGCATTAAAAATACAATCCGTTCCATTTAACATTTCATTTAAACAGGCAAAATATTAATTTTAAACAAGCTCTGAAAATACGATTTCTGGTGAGAGTTAAAGGTTATTTTACTTGTTAACAAAGCAGGCAGCCCCAGCCTGTATGACCTTTTACATTCAGCATATCCAGAACAGTAATATCTGGATGTGGCATGTCAGAATGGAAAACAACTTTTAACAACTTTAATAGAGTAAAATTAGCTTAGCAGGAAAGATGTGTAAATTTCAGCTTTAACACCAAATCCAAACTGTTTAAATTTTATGATTAGATTTGACATTCTAAACATGTACTTTATATTTTTTGTCAGACTATAGTCAGTAGAAATTGCTAGAAATTTAGCCATTATCAGTGAAGTAGTAAATTAAAAAAACACTACTGGACTGTAAAAGAGCTGAGACAAAATATGAGCAGTTCCTGATTATCAGTTTCCATCTAGGTCTAGGTGACTGGACAAAGGGAATTAAATTGGATCAAAGGTTGATATTTTGGGAGAACATTAGAAGGGGCTGCCTGTCTTTGTAAACACAACAAAGACTATTGAATGGAATTGGTACCTTCCCCGATCACAACATACAAATTAAACTGGAAAAAAAAGCTGAACAATATTTAAAAAAAAAAAAGTTCATGTAATAAAAATGTAACATTTGTTAGTACAATTACACTTAATAAATATGACAAGTAAATACACATTTGTGGGGGGAAAAAAAATACATGTTACAAAAGAGTATCAAAATCTCTGAAACAATATTTAAATGGAATGTTTAAAGCACTACAAAGTTAAAGAACAAAAGGATGAACGATTCATGAGATCAACCTGCTGGTCAGCTGTTCTGACCGGAAACAGTGAAGCAGAATCTCACAGTGGCTTTTACTTTTCTGATTCTGGAGTTATCTGGAGTCATTTTAAACTCCGATTTTGTCTTGCGAGACACAAAATTGACAGACAGTGATTCTACACATTTTTCTTTAGACTTGATGTGTACGATGCATGTAGGTTACTGGCTGTGTAATCACTTCTTATCTAACTATTAGGTGTGTGTGTTCAGGCATATATAATGTGCCTTAGTGATCATATTTGTAACAAAGAAACCAGTTACCCCAATAGTGCAGAAAATGTCTAACCGACCCAAATCAACAAAGTTCAAGTAAATTTGGTCTTCGTTACACACAGGCATTTGTGGCTATTCTCATCCAAATACATCTATGTAACATACACACACAGGCCTTTCACTTTAAGGTCACACTTGTGTGGACGCAATTTGATTGCACTGCATTCATCTTTTTGGCTTTGAGCAGATGCTAATATAAGCTATAAACAATATTACACATATATTATATTTTTCCTATGTTTTAAATTATCTCTGAGGTTGGAAGAATTAATCACAATCTGAGCAAAATTTTATTGCCAAAAAATAAAGTGTTAAAGACGGAAGTCTTTAATCTATCGCTCAATCTTACACACACAAACACACTTTTTGGATTCAGTGGTAATATAGCCTCTAATAAACTCGCTTACATCCAATACACGTATCAGATTTTTTTTTTTAAATGACAAATCACATAAACACCAACAAACTAGGAAACCGTAAACAGTCTGCATACAGCTTTCAGCTGGACTGAAATTGCATTCAGTAACTATCTGGAATGGTTCAGATTTGTAGATTTTTTAAAAGATTAAAAAAAATGTAAATATAATAAAAAAAGGTTGGCAGAAAACAATGACTGAACATAGGTGAAGTGTTCTTTTGAGTCTTCTTTCACACAGATGTACCATTCTTTGAGTGGATTTAAAACTGTTTGTGGAAACAAAGTATTTGGAAAAAGCTATTGACAAGACAGCCATGTATGCGTTAATTTGTAAGCCAATATCAAAAAAGTGAAAAGAAGAAAACTCGTGTCCATCGTTAGGGTTGATATTTTATAAAATAACGCAGGGCACTGCTCTGCAGACATGCGTTGCGCAGAAAAAGATGGAAAAGAACCAGTTAAACGATTACCTAACCAAGTTTCCTCTTCTCCTCAAGGTCACCATAATCTTCAGAACTTTTTCCTCTTCTTCTCTTTTAACCCAAACAAAAACCTGAATGAGGCAAATTCCAGTGGCAAGTCCTGGCTGCTTTTCACTGGAGCTCCTTCAGGTGCTTATAGGACAGTGGTGTGATGGCTGCAATCTGAAAACAACAACAGTACAAAGACTTTAATTTATGTTGTCACAGAGCTAGAAATGACGAGGAAAATATGTCTTGAAATCATCCCAAATCATCAGCAAAACAACAGTGATTGGCCACCGAACACTGAACATAAAAGCCACAATTACAGATTCCCCTCCACCTTCAGTTAGACATTAGTGAAGGAAATCATCCCATTTTCAACCAGGCCAACAGATTTGTTGAAGCTCAGCAGACAGATTTGAAACACGGTGTTAGGCTTTTGTCTTTGAGGTTTACCTGGATGATTGTAGGAGGTCATCCTCTGACAGCTATAGGAGGAATGGAAACCCAGGTTAAAAGTGAAAAGTGTTGCAAAAAGTTATGTGCTACTGTTAAACGTCCAGTAACATTGGTGAAGAGTGATAGCACTGTCACATATGAAGACAAAAACAAACACTTCACACTCAGCCACAACTAGAAAAAACAATTAATTAAAAATAAAAAAACAAAAGAGGGGCGTGAGAAGCTCATGCAAAAGGTAACACAAGCTGGGCATACAAAGGGAGGCTGAAAGTTGCATGTGTCTAAAGAAAAACTCTGGGCCTTGGGATGCATTCATATGTTAAATAAATGCACCATTTGCCCATTTCATATAAGAAACATGGAAAAAAGCACATCTCTTCAGCCAGCCTGTATCAGCTTAGATAAACAACACATTCTGTCTTCTTGAATATGGCATTTATGCCAATGCGCCTTTAATTTTTTGTTAAAACTCAGAGCTAGAAAAAGAGATTTGGTAGACAGGTTTACTGAGGGGAGGCGAGCCATCAATTGGCTTGAACTGCCTGAAAGTAGGCTAGTACCTGTTTAAATGACAGTATTGGACTCATCTGAAAAGGTTCTCATGAGCAGGGGCCTGACTGGAGACCGGGGAGACTGGAGGCCCCCTTCGCTCGACTGAACCATCTTCTTCTAGAAGAGTGAGGCAAAAGACACCATTGACTTCACTACACTGATAAACACACTTTTCCTTCTCTGTATGGTGCTTGCTGCAGCACACAGACATACAAATAAGCAAAAACACACACAAAGACTATTATAGTGGACGGGTGGAAAATCATAAATAGTTCATGTGCCTTTCTAGACACCTTTTTTCAAGCAATAACACCTTTCAGTAACATATTTTTAATTAACTGGTCCACACAGACAGATCTGTTTTTCTGCACAGATGTCTCCAAATTAAACACACAAACAGAAACAAATGCAGAGGCTTCCAGAGACTGGGTTCCAGGATGAGAACTTGAGGATGTGGACTTGAGCCTCATGCTGTTAAGTTGGATGCTTTGATGTGCTGCAGTCACCTGACTGGACATGCGAAGGCAGCAGGCATTGGAGCAACACAGGCAGCTGGAGGGAGACACTGACTAATTCAACTGGACAGACAAGGATGGGGAACAGACTGCACGATCTCAGCACAAACACCCTGTCCTCATCCACACTGCAGGCAGAGCTGGGCATGTGCCATTCCTCCCAGTTTAATAAGATAAGTCAAAATATCCAAGTCAAGGTTTAAAATTGAAGACTTCTGAGCACTGAATTCGGAACACCAGCCCTAATTAATTTGTAGGGTAAGGAAGGAGTATGACAGTGGGAGAGGAAGGACACAATGAGTAGGAAAGCAAGTTTCCAAGCAAACAGAATTTCCTCAAGAAGCGGATTGAGTGTGAAATCAACAGAGAGAGAAAAAGAGACCTCAGTCACTCCATGAGAAGCTGTGAGTGCTAGTGGTCTGTGACAACATGAAGATAGTAGATGTCCCCGAGGACGGAAGGCGATGCTTCATCTTTAGGGAGGACAGTCCAGAGAAAAGGAGAGAAAAAAATAAGAGGGTGAAAGAGGTAAGAATGTGTCAAAGTGCAAGACTGGAAGTTAGGAAAATAAAATAGAAAAGATGAAAAGTGGACAAAAACAGCTCTAGGTTCTTAAATAAAAGAACCAAGTACTTGAAAATTACAGTAAACCACGCTGAGAAACTGCAATTTGATAAAACAAAAATATCTATATAATATATAAGTTTTTGAGCTCCGTGACTCTATTCAAACACAATTAATAGAAAAGCACACAAAGATATTTGTAAGTGTTCTAGTATAGCAAAAAGACAGGTTTTCACCTGTGTGCTAAAAACCTTAATTTAATACAATTAAAATACATAAATATAGTGGAATATTCAAAAGGCTTCACACCGTTACAAACACATCCAGCTACGGCTCAAGTCTACTGGGAACAAACTAAAGTAACAAAACTAAGTATTCCTTTGTTCATTCAAGCAAACTTTCTAAAAAGGAAATAAAAACACATGAAATATCAATTTGAAGACGTCATGTAAGTAATTCCATTATCTATTGCTAAACAACAACACATTCTGAGTATGGTTTTAACCTTTATAATTTTGTCTATTTACTCTTCTTATAAAATGTTAAAATATATTTGATAAGTCATCCTTAAATGTTGACAGTATAATCAAATGTGATTTTGGGCTCACTCAATCTAATAAACAAGACATTAAATGATGTCATTATACAAGCAATCTCAGTCTGTAGAGATCCATACATATCTTTTGATTAATTTTGTATATAAGAAAGCTGTAATGGATTATTTTGGTATGTGTGTCTGTGCAACTGTAAAACTGTAAACAATCATAAATCTGTCCAATCAACTTCTTCAAATTTATTCTAAATGACTCAAAGGATTGACTTCAACAAGCAACAGAGTGCTGAGGAAACAAATGGTTACACTGTTATAGCATGGAAAGAGCATGTATTCATTACAAATCAGAGTCATAAAGAACAGTTTGTGTAAGTGTTTGTGTACATGTATTTCAGCTGTACCTTTCGAGCGTAAGGTCCCCGGGGCTTGCGGAGCACCACGAGCAGGATCTCTGGCAGTAGGCTGAGCAGTATGAGCAAGATGATGACGAGCCATGCTGATACTGAGCTCAGCATGTTGGCAAAGACAAAGTACAAACGCTGGTGCTTCTGGAAAGGCCTGCAGAAGAGGTAACACCTTAGTACATTTTTTTTTTCCCCAAAAGTTGCAGATAAGGTCAATTACAATAAACACTTTAGATATTTCATCCTAAAGTATCTTCTAACCATATTATTCCTCCCCAGAAGAAGCTGAAAAACACGTAGAAGGCCAAAGAACCCCAGATTACAAAGTGGTTGATCCACGTCCAATGTCGTGTGTCCAGGGCAAGCTGCAAAAGGTGGAGAAAAGTCACTTCAAGCTTATGTCAACAATCCAAAAAGCACAAAAAGTCAGTGTTTAGCAAGTAATTTCCTTTTATGTTTACTTGAAAGCTACCACCTTGTACAGGACTCACTTTTAGAGTTACAGTGAAGACAAGGATAGTGAATACAATTGTTCCATACGACCAGTTCCCAAAAACCTGGATTCAAAAACAACAAATAAGACAGCGTAAGAAGGCAATGTGGACTCTTGTAATCTCATATCAATTTAGAAAGTGAGTGAAATCAGACCTGGCCATTGTCCTGCAAGGCTGGGTTACCGAACAAAAATCGAACACCAAAAAAGAACACCAAGCCATGGAAGACTCCGAGTAGGGTCCAGTAGAGAAAAAGTTCCCACCGCAACATGGCATTCTTTGCAACCTCACTAAAATAAAAAAAAGTCAGATTAATGCAAGAGGAAATTTATGAAAGTCAGTTTTTTATGTTTCTTTGTTGATATTACTTATCAAATAAAGAAATGTGTAATATTTCAGCAAAACCTCTCAATGTTACATTTTAAATGCAAATATTTAAGATTTTCCAATATATACTGTAAATTATTGTCAGGAAAAAAAATCCCTTTAGACAATATCAATAAATTTAGCTACGACTGATTATTCAGGGAACTGAGTCATAAACAAAAATTCTACATTTGAAATTCTAATTTCTATTGATGCAGGCCCTTCCTGATGAAGTTTAAATAAAGTGCTCCACAAGATGGTGAAAAATAAATTACCTGTACAGGTTGGCGTTTTTTAGGAGAAACTCAATGCAAATGTGCTGCTCAAAAAGGCTGTAAGCCAGGATGGGCATAGAGGTGAAGCAGATGTTGTACATCGTCAGATAGGCTGCATCATACAGGGGCTGAGAGGGATGGGAGCAGGAGGAGGGGTTGAAGGTACAGGGTGGTAGGATAGAGGAGGGATGGGGCAACCAGGGGTTAATATTATGGAGAGGACTAAACTCATACACACCAGCAAAACTTTGACACAAAAAATTGTACACATCTTTCATGAACTTATGAAAGATCTATGTCAGGTGACATAAAACAGAATATAAAATTCATGAGAAACCACACAATAAAATATAGCACAGCTTCCACACATAAAATTGTACCTATTTTACTAAATAATGCTTAAATCTGTTATGTATTGCTTAGTCCTTTTTTATAAAACAGTTTTACAACACGCACATGTAACCAAGATGGCATCATATTCATGTGCATCAAATTATGAATTATGGTGGAAGAACCACACAGGTCCGCCTTATTTCAACAGAGCTCAAACATCCAAGGACCAGTGAGGGAAGGGCAATTTGAAGGGAAAGACTGTGGTATTCTGGAGGATAAGGGGCTATGAGTTAAAGAGACATTACTTTAATTGAATGTTCAGAATATTTCTAAACTTTAACGTGATTTGGGAGATACTCACTTGTTGGGAGTAGCCACAGAAGAACTGGTACAAAAACTGGGGTAAGATGAAGCAAAGATTCTGTGGGCAAATGCAGAAAAAAATAGGTAAAATAAATTTTAAAAAATGTGTCTGATTTCAATTTTAAAATGTGTTAACC
>JAOXNZ010000221.1:19759975-19770430 GCA_028566095.1 Kryptolebias brasiliensis | reverse complement strand
ATATGGTCAAATTTGCTTTGTTTCATTTCTCAATTTTAAAAAATGTGTCTGATTTCAATTTAAAAATGTGTTAACCTGGACAAATTTCAACTAAGAAATCTGTGTTCATTAATTAAAAAAAGTTTTGTTGACAGTCCAAACAAGTTCTGAGTTATAAGAAAAAAAGTAAGCATCTGTTCCTCTTACTTTGTAAAAGAAATATTGCACCAGATGTGCAATGCGAACATAGTAAAGATGCCCATGAGCCAACAAAAGTTTCTTGAGATGCTTGAGTTTGGGGATAGCATAATCACTGTTTCTCACTGCCTGCCGACCTTCCTTACCCTTGATGCCTGAAACATAAGAATAAGAAAAAAAAAATGTCACAATACTTTCACCAAAAGGTTACAATTATCTGTAACAACTCTTACCAATGCCAACATGAGCTTCCAAAATCATACTGACATCATTGGCTCCGTCTCCAACGGAAAGTGTGATTGGGCTGCCTTTACAGTTTTTCACCATTTTAACAATCTAAAAACAGAGCAAAACACATGTAACTAGGTGTTCACTGTAAATGTGATAAATTTAATAAAAAAGAAAAAGTTTTCACATTTAAACTGATTCTGACCTGTGCCTTTTGCAGCGGAGCCATGCGGCAGCAGAGCACAGCTGTGCAGTTTTGACAAATCTGCAGGAACAGATTTTTGTAGAGATCCGAGTTGGATTCAGAGGATGAGCTGAGCACTATAGATAAAGAAGGTCCATCGATGATAAACCCATAATCTTGCTTGCCAAAAAAACGGCCCCTAAAACACAGAGGAGAAATTAGAGCTTAAGGCTCACAAAGATTCAGACTGCTGTAACTAAGGCCAAAACTTTAAAATTCAGTTAAAGAAAGGAGTACAAGACTTTGTAATTGAAGGTGCCAACCTGCTGCCACCTGCTTTCACTGGTGGCACATCCTGAACAGCTTTCTTATGATACTCTGACAGAAGCTCATGCAGGCGATCTTCACGTTTTCTCCCTCCAACCTCCAGAGTGCGCACAGTTAGCTCCAACAGCTCTGTTCTCTTCTGAAACAATCCACAAGCGTAGCAGGTGGACTTTGCTGTCTCCATTTTGTCCCCAGTTAGGACCCAAACCTTCATACCTGCTCCCTGCAGAGCTTCCATAGTCTCTGCTGCCTCCTCTTGAAGGCTTTGGAGTGGAATAAATGAAGATTAAAAGAAAGAAACAAGACATGAAAAAGATCACACCCCAATAAGTGTGAAATACAAAAATACAAAAAAAGAAATAAACACAACCACAAGGTGGCAGTGTGAACTTACATTAAAAAAGCTCTGAAAAGAGAACCTGCATTATATCAAGCAACTCAAAATAAATGAGACAGGATACTATATTGAAAATGACAGTTTCCTAGTAAAAAGTTACAAAAGACACTAAGTATAGAAAATCTGAATAAAAACATCAGTAGAATTAATTCCAAAATGCAAGACAACAAAAAAGCACTTAGAAAACACTTCAGGTAACCACTTCAGTATTCCAAAAGTAAACTTAATTGTTCATTGTTGGCATCTGCAAAGTTCTAACAACTTTCAATTTAAGAAGTATACAAAAAGTCATTGAAGACATAAAAATAAGAAGCTGTATAATTTCAGCATGTTGATTCAGCACTCACCGATCTTCCACTGCAGTAGCTCCTATTAGATTCATTCCAGTCTCCACTTGGTTGTAAACAGTCATAAGTTTCTCCTCTCTGTCCTGCAGAGCCAGTCTAGCGTCTCTCAATCCTGCGTCTGCCTGGGTATACTCCTCTTCACTAAGATGTTTGTAGGCCACACACAGTGTCCTATAACCCTCCTGAAAAGTGAAATAATAACAGTTACAACAACAAAAAAACTAAATTATTCTTCACAGCTGATAGAAAAGTGAGAATATCCACTTATTTGCACCCACTGTTGCATTGCGTTCTACATGCATTTGTATCCTCTCCACCTCTTCCTGTCTGACTCGAGGGAAGATGGATGAGTCTGCTCCCTTACAGAAAAGCAATGTGTCACCTGGACACAAAAATACACAATCATGCAGAAAACAGCCCTGTAAAAGCAAAGAACAAATCAAGAATTAGTGTAATAAGCCCGACACTTGTCTCAAGCTCACCTGATCTGGATCTGACTATAACACTCATTCGCCTTCTCACTGGGTCAAAGTTCAACACATGAAGCAGTTCATACCTTTGGGAGATACAAAAAGGTTAAATTTATTAAAAAAATAAATAAATAAATAAATAAAGAATATTGATGATCATAATAAAATGTTTCAAATGTGTTGTTTGCTGGCTTACATTTCAACATCTTGATTCCTGTTAAGAATTTTCATGGTTTTGCTTTCGAGACCCAGAAATGTGAAGCCATACCTGCAGATGGAAACAAATCACTGCAAATGTGCAATTTACAAACCCTTCTGCTTAATAAAAGAATGTTAGAAAGATATTTAGCCCATAAAAAACAACTTCAAAATGCAATTCTATTATAATACTGTTCAATTATAACTGAGTTAGTACCAGTGCTTTTCTTACCTCATGGCACCCTTGACCAGTGCAATCTCATCAGGTGAGGACGCTATGAAGCATCTCTCTTCCTGTGGGGGGTGGAACGCCTCGTCTTCTATATGTAAACCATCCACCTGGTCTATACAATCTTCCCCTTGGCTCCGAGCCTGCTCTGTAGACTCCTTCACCTGAACAGTGTGGCAGAGACATAGGGCACGCAGAAACAGCTCCTCCTTCTCCTAATAACAAAACACAAACATGGCTTAATACATTAAATGGTGTTCAAAGTTGACTGATTTCATAAATACTGCAGTGCAACGGTCTATAAAGTTTTATGTGGCATTTATGTCAATGCCCCTCCTCCTTTATGTTAACTGCATATGGTATTATGTCAAGGAGACTACACATAGGTCACATATGAAGGGTCTTTCCAAGCAATGAGCTATGTAATGGCCATATGTTAATGCTTGTGTGACCAACAACAGATGGTGGGACAACACAACACCCACCCTGCCAGCTTTCTGCTGTAGTTTGTTCACTGGTCCATCTGTGACACAAAACCCGTCCAACTCAGAGCATGCGCCCTGATGTTTGTACTGGAAGCCGTCGATACAGCACTCAATGAACTCCATGTTATTCTGGGTGAGCGTGCCAGTCTTGTCTGTGAAGACGTACTCTACCTGCAGGACATTTGATATAGGAGAAAAAAAATGAAAACAAAACACAAAGACTCTTCTCAGCTCATAAGCGTTCAGATTCTCATGTAACAGCTAACAACAACAAAAACAGGTAATTAATTCCAGAGAAAATTACCTTGCTTTTATCAGTTTAATGAGGCATAAACTTAAAGCAATCACCTGCCAAACTAAGTGTGACGCCTTTAAAGTGTCAGTGCATAAGCTAGAATTACCATAAAATAAAAAAAAAAATCTAAATAAATTAAGGGCAAAATCAAGACAGTAGCAGATATCTCACTTCATGCAAATTAGACTTCTTTTTTAAACGTTGTAGTTTCTGACCTGTCCCAACTCTTCGTTCAGGTCAGACGTGTTGACCAGAGCACCCTCTTGAATTTCAGGGTCAAAGAAATCTTTGTCCCAAGTGATGAAAAAGGATCCTAAAAACTTTTGCATCTCAACTGTGACATACATGGACACCGGAATGATGAAGTTGAAAAGAACCATGAAGGACAGGAAGTCTGTGAACATTTTTAAGTACTGTTAAGAAAAAAAAAAAGAGAAAAACACAATTAAACAAAAGCAGTTAAAGATTTCAAAGTTTTTAAATTTCAAAATCTAGCCAGAGGGCTCTCAAGTGCTGATAAATGGGCCATACCTAGGCTGTTAAACAAATCAATTAGAGGCTGTAAATTACCCCATAGACAAAAGACTTTACAACATAAAATAGTTGCACAAATGGCCCAAATGGCCCAAATCATTCAGAACAAAACTTTAAAAACCTGGACCAATTTTAAACTTGCATTCTTTGCTTAGTAACTGAGATTTACATGAATAACAAATGAGAAAAGAGAGGGGGTTGGAACAGCTCATAAAGATGATCTAATAGTGCAGGCAGTGAGCTTCATGGCTTCCATTGCTGTTTGATAACTAATATTATTTGATTATGAGCCAGACCTTGTTAGATCATTTCTGTTTGGAGAGGTACCAAATCATTCAAACACTAGATCCTGCTGCATTTACCTTGCTCCAAACAAAGACAAAGGCAGTGAAATCTATAAACAAAAACAGTCTAGGCGTGGCAAAACTGCACAATCAGGAAACCCATGTTTTGTCATTTTGTTGTGCTCAAAACTCCATGAAGTTCTTACCTGAGAAAGATTCTTTGCAAAGTATGAGACATAAACATTCTTATAAGTAACTTGTTCGGTTTTATTTAAGCAATGGGAATTTGTACATTTGAAAAAATTTAAATGTGTGTGCTTTCATTTTTTCTCTACTGTTTATTTTGTAATGTCATGGCCTACAGAGCTAAAACTATATAAATTCTGTCATTTCAGATATTTTGATGCCAAACTGCATTCGTTGCATATGATGAGAATATACTGAAATAATATTTTCAAAACCCATGAGCTACATTTCACTCAGTGGTATTGCTTTCCCCACGACCCAGAAAGGGGAAGCCTGAAAAGAAAATGGATGGTATTGCTTCCTGTCTTGCTTTAGACATGACATTACAGTCTTAACTTAAATATAAGCTTACCAGATTTGTATCCTTCTCCTTCTGGGTCTTCTCATTGTACCAGGGCTCATCCTGTCCAGGTTTGTTCTGCCAAACATATTTAAGTGTCGTGCACACAAGCGCCTTGCTCACCAGTATGCAAAGGTAAACCAGAAGGAAGGCATTGATAGACCTGAAAGTATAAGAGACCAAAGTAAGGACTACAAAAACCACAACACATACCTTTAAACTTGTCTGCAGCTTTTGTGCTAAACATACTTCTCCACAACAGATCGTTTTTGAGATTTGCCCTGATAGTTAAGAGCCATTTTTGTCTCCATGCCAGTGTAAACTGCAACACCTTCATGCAAAAACATGAGAAAAAGAAAAATCAGCATTTTCTTTTTCATAGAAAACCATTTTCAGTAAATTATGGCATTATCCCTTGACTCACCACATATCTTCCGAGTGTTCTTTAAAGTCGCTCCTTTCAGCAGCAGGTTTTCTGGGCCTAAAGACCTGCACAATCACATCAGTAAATCAAACAGGAGATGTACAATCCACACACCCCTCTATTCTCTAAATGGGAACCTGGCAGGCAGTCTGGCATCTACTCTAACATATACAGTGACAGTGAGGCTGCAGTCCAGCCTTACATCCCCCCAGTGTTCTTGAGAAGGACACTGGCCATTTGTTTATTCTGTCATTACAAAGTAGTCAATGATAAATGCCAGTGGGAGTGCTTTGGAAGCAAAGGCTAAATCCCTGCCAATCTGTTTTTATTTTCATGCTTGTCTGCAATGAAAGATCAATGCTGTAGTGATTTGTTGGAGATGCAAAAGGAAACAAATGAGCACTTAAGCAACTGTGTTTTGATGCTGCTCTCATTTAAAGTGGGTTGAGATGGCTGATGAGAGCTCTCACCTCACTGGGGTCTCCTGATCGTTTTTGTGGATGTACATACGACCATTAAACCTGAAACATAACACACACTTTAACTATAAAGATACATGTGACATCAGTTTTGCATATTAGTGTTTGTTATTCAGTCTTACACAAGAGTAGCTTTGAATTTGAAAAATCACAATCTATCTACTCAGCTTATTAGCACTAGAAAACTAAAAATAACTCACTGACCCAAAATCAGTATTAAAAAACTTGATGCAGATTATTTCTAACAGCACACGTGGTAAGATTTTCCAGTGGCATTGTGTCAGTCCAACAAACATGTAACATGCTTGTGGTGCAAACCTGTTGAGACCACATGTTGATTGCCTTACTTGTAAAGGTCAGGCTGAGGCTGTTCACACTCGATGGTGGCACTGAGAGATTGCAGGTCCCTCTCGATGTCTGGCACAGTGTAGTGTGTCTGAAAAAGTGGAAGAGGCAAAGAGAGACAGCGCGTGACTGACTTTAAGCCAAGGGGACATTTTAACTTCCTCTTCTGCTTCTCACGTAGCATGAAAAATTATGTTAGGAGGACAAAAATGCTGAGAGGCTTTAACAAAATTGGAAAACACACACTTTTGAAAAACAAGAGAAGAGAAACACAGTAGATAGACAATTAAAGATAATCATTATCTTTGCAAACAATTGTATATTACATTTCTAATTTCAACAAATCATTCTAATTGACTCCATAGTAAAATTTATATCATGTCACTGTTGGGCAAAACCGTTTTACAACTACTGAAGTACAGAGCACAGTGCAACTTACTTTATGATTGGACTCTCCATCCAAACTTGCTGTTGTAACAAAACATGTGCCATCATCTCGACTAGACTGCAGCAGTATTAAATCACAGGGAAAGGTGTCATTTTCCGTTACTTCTACAATATCTCCAACCTAAAAAATAAAAATACATAAACAGATGAAGATTTGGTTTGCTTTCTCACATACTTTAAGTAAAAAAAACAAAAACAATCTTAACTGTAAAAAATTAAGCACCAACAAGGCACAGGTTGGTAAAATAAGCCATTTCCTGTCAAACTATAGCAGCTACAAAGGGAGAAAACTGCAGAGGAACCTGTGTGTGTGTGTGTGTGTGTGTGTGTGTCTTTTTTTCCACTTCTGGTCAATATTCACTTAGCTTTTTAATTTGCTTTACAAATTATAAAAAAACTATTGCTTGCTGAAGGTTTAGTTTACCTTTAGTTCATTTACAATCCCTGAAAAAAGGACTGATTCAATAACCTCTGAAAATATTTATTTAGGCATTTCATTTCATAGACAATAACAGATATTTATAAGTCACTATTTTAGTTAAACAGCCCTATATTCAGGATTTGAAAACATCTACAGAATTGAATATATGATTTTCTTTCAAACTACAGACAGGAAAAAATATTATTTTATTAATAAAAACTTAACATTTCTTCTGTCACTTCACTAATAAAGAGCAATATTGTTATCTAACACATTCCAACTTTCTTAAATATTATCTTACAACAAAATTCTAGGATGGAAGCATGTCTTGAAACTTTTTTTAGACTAAGATTAGGTTTTGGTGGCTACTATTAAGTTATGACATTTTTTATGTTTTAATGTGTTTTGCTTTGTCAGCAGATGTATTACTATTAAATACGAATTTTACATATGTAATTTCTTTTTCAACTGATGGAAATGTACATTTGTACATTTACTGTAAAGATAACTGCCATCTTTACCTGACACGCAGTCTGTGACTATGGAAACTGCCTTGCTGTCTTCAGGCAGCCATCTTCCGGCATCATCTACTCACTTAATACATGTTGGTGATTCATCCCTGAACATTACTGTCATCCAATCATCCAGTCAGACAGCTTCTCTTAAGACCACTGTGACCTTGTATTATTTTGTTTAGCTGTTAAAGATGGTTTACTTTGGCCTTTCTAAACAGTTATTCCATTTTTGTCTTCCTTCAGCCAATTTCTTCCTGCTCACATTTTTCCCTATTTGGTCTTTTTTTATTTATGGTGCATTTCTTATTTTCAGTGTACAATGCTTTCAGTTTTCTGTCTTGTCACTTCAATTTATTCCTTATTGGTTTGACAAGAGAGAAAAAAAATCTGAAAATTATCAAAAATTAAAGAGAATGGCATTAAAAAAGGAATTCAGCAAAACACTCGAGCTGTATAAATTACCATATCACCATGTTTAACACCTAATTGGCTCAGTAGACAGAGCAACCTTTGCTCTGTGCACACATACCAAGCAGGCAGCAGCTCTTCTCTGGTCATATTCCTTAAGGATTATTTATTCCAATGAAAGTTACCTTGATTTTCTCACTCTCCTTCGAGGTCTCCTCGCCATTCTCCAACACTTTCACTGTGGACTTATTCACTTCACGATCAGCCTTGTGTCGTAGCCAGTCTTCATATCCCTACGGCAATGTATCAAAATCAGAACTGCATTATTTGCTTAGTACTACAGAAAGAGACAACTTTTAGCATTACTTCCCATGGGCCACTGATAGCTGTGACCATGACACCAGCTCAAAGTGAGACACAGAGGTGTTGGTACTCAAACTAAAAGGCAGGGCGTGAAATGTTTTTGGTTTCTGAAGAGAAGGAGCATGTCAGAAGAACAAGAGTCTGTAAGCAGACTGATTGTTAATGACTTTCCAGCAGCGCATTTTAACATTGCAACATAAAAAAAATACTAAGTCAGCCTAAAAAATAATGTCTGGGCAGCAGCTGTATAAACCGCAAAATCTAGTATAAGCTTCTAAAGTACTTTGAGATAGTGATGGAAATGAAGGAGACTGTGCATAGATGTGGTGAACAGAGTGAGGTAGTACAATGTGTGCCAAGGCTGAAATTGAGCCAGAAAGTGGGATTACAGGTAAAGGCGTTAGGAGGAGAATGTCTGGTTGGGTAACGTAGAGAAATAGATCCAGGGAGATGATGAAGAGAGACACTGATATCAGGGTAACCTCCTTGGCGTCCCGCTTCAAAACCTCATGTTATCTATGGTTTCATTAGAATTTTGCAAGGAAGTCCACCCTCTATTGTTTATTTCAAAGTCCCAGCAGTAGTCCAACTAAGAAGCCAATGCGAAAACAATACATCTAAAGCTGTGACATTGAAACAACAGAGTCAAAGAAACAGAAACTTCCCTTTGATAATTTGTATCTCTGTAATAGACTTGCTCTCTTGTTCTCTCTCCATTTGCTCACACCCCCCTAGGGCTCATTTCATCTTCACCCCAATCAGAACTCACCAGCAGAGCACATTAATGCAAAACCCAAGAGAGCATTAGTCAAGTACTTTATACAAAAAACACAGCGAGGGAGTTATAAAGGCAGTGGGACTTAATATGTTATATGGAAAGGGAGGGTGGATGTAATGCAATAAAGGCTATGAGGAAATGAGGACATGACTATAGAAGTCCCAATAACATTTCTGTTATTGGCACTAATCTGCTTTATTAGGCAGAGTCTTACCTGTTTAATAGCAGTTACTGTGATCACAAAAAATAAAGGTAGGCCACTGGTGACTGGGCTGGTGGGGGTGTCCACTATCACCTAGATGAGGAAAAAAAAGGATTTAAACTGACAGAAATGTAATGTTAACACATATGACCTTTAAACGTAATAGCATTTAAGTCATTGTGACAAAGTTTGTTTGAGAATGCAATGGCTGCAGCAGGACCATTGTGTTAATGGTTTAAAACATGGGGCTAGCCCTCTAAATGCTAAATCCGTTCCTCTAAGACGCTTATACCATTTCATATATTTGCTCATCAGAAAGAAGCATAAGGGAGACTTTTACAATTTGAAGTGAGGCAAAGGAGGTTCTGGGCCAAAGAACTTTTAATCAAAAGCGCCAGGGACAGAGTGCTTAATCCGCAGGCATGCCAATTCTTTTGAATCTTTGCCAAGGCATAGTAGAAGGCCAGCAGGAAGCTTTGTAAAATTCACCTTACTTCTATGAGCTGTGTGCAAGAACATATGAGGTGCAATACATGTACATACATGTGTTGGCATCTTTAAAGCAGGTAATCAAATAACTCCAAACAACCAGTACAAGAGCAAGACCTGACAAGCCCCATAGCAGACAAATGTCTTGTGTGCTCATGTGTCATCATGAACCATTTCATGGATTTACCCAGGCATTTCTGATCCTGCAGAATGCAAATTGGACCTCCTCAGCAGGTTCGATAATCACAGCACACAAACACAGTATATGCAGCTCATTGATATTCTGACCAGCAGCACTACAACCTGTCAGATAGACATCAACTCATCTAAGGGTAGGAGGTGTATTTTCATGCAGTCTCCTGTGTTTTCCTGAGAATGAAAAAAGGCTCAGCAGAATCTTTATACAGATACAAATGCCTGCTTTCTTGCCAACACACACACAGAGGAGGTACAAGGTCATTGATAACAAATAAATTAAATATAAATCAATTACTAAGACTAGAACATAGAGAACATGTCATCAAATCTATACATGAGGAGACTGGTGGGAGAGACAAAAGTAATAAAACCTGTTTAAAAATCCAGATATGAGAATACTCAAAACTTCTAAACAACAATGTGCATATATAAGAAGGTTATTTGTGTTAAAGTTACTTGAGATCTTCAACATTACAATAGGCTATGTAAGTAGCTATAGATAATTAAGCTGAGAAGAGAGTGGTTTATCCGAGTCATGTGTACCAATTCCCAAAACCAAAGTTTCAAATCAGAAGTCTTCCTTAAATATTACTGTGATCACCACTGAAGGAACATGATGAATTCTTATGAATGAATCTTTTGAAT
>JAOXNZ010000221.1:19738177-19759875 GCA_028566095.1 Kryptolebias brasiliensis | reverse complement strand
TCAGAAGTCTTCCTTAAATATTACTGTGATCACCACTGAAGGAACATGATGAATTCTTATGAATGAATCTTTTGAATATTGAGCTGATATTTCACATTTCTTGTTAGCTTAACTAAATTAAAACGTATCAAATCAGAAAAACAGCAACTACAGAAAACAATAAGAAAAAGTTTAACTTGCAAACACAGCACAAATAGACACCAAAGAACAATAAATTCTTTACACTGCAAAGTCTCAGCCTAAGTATTATTATGTTTTATCTTTGACAAGTGTACAATAGATGACTAAAAAAGGAAACAATGGCTTGTGTTATCTTTTTTGGCATCTAATTATCAACATCGATTCTAAGAGAGCCCTTTTATCTCACACTACAATACAGTTTGAACTTAGACTTGACAAGATTCACAGGCACAACAGCATCAGTGACACTTTCATTGTTAGAACAGGATCAGAGTTGTAACTGGCTTTAACGCATCAATTGTCTTGCTACTAGGTGCCAGTTTTGTTTAATGCGTGCTGTAGCGTTAAGTAGCCTAGGAGATGTAACACTGACTGCCCTGACATACAGACCGTGACCTTACAGAAGTAGTGCCAACATCAAAAACACCAAGTATAAAGTGTTTAATTAACAATTAAGCACAAGTCTTTATTGCAGCCACATTTTTACTTTCTGCTGTACTGATTTGTTGGGGTTCTTACAGCTCTTCAATTAAAAAAACCCTCATCTTCTAATTAATGCAGTCTTAGATCAACTGTGGATTTTGCACAGGACAAGTGTTAAATGATGCAACCAAAATGCCCCAGTTACGTCACTTTACAGAGTTAAAAAACATCCAGATAAGTTTTTTTTAAGTAGCTTTGTCTGGAGTAGCTATGAGCAGTCAGTTTCTTACCTGCAGTAAACAGCAGTCAGAGTGATCTCAGTTTGGAGAATCGGGGAAGTATTTTCATGGGGAAGTCAAGCCAATAGCGATACAAAGAAGGGTCCATTCAAGTGCAGATTTCCACAAACTAAACCAACCAAACTTAAAATGTTCCCAGCAGTTTAAGATAAAAGTATACTAATCTCTTTACTATTGTAATTTCTCCCCAATTCTCCAAACCTTGATCAATCTGACCTCTGTCTAGTACTGCAGGTAAGATAATGGCTTGTCATAACTACTAAGTTGTGCCAGTAATTTAGTCCGTGGGGCAGTAGTGACAATCAGGAAATGATCTAATCAGAGGAGACATGAGATATATTTTTTATTCATCCAGTTTTTATATATATGAACTTGTTTTCTTCATCCACAATAATCTGAGAAGTGTTTATATCTGTGTAAATCTGTGTAAAACAATTTAGGTCAGTCATTGCACTTGTGTGATGTTTATCTGCATATAAATTGAACTGAGGTTTGATTACAAGTGGTCAACTACTTCTTAAAGCTGACCTGGGGTCTGCTGTGAACTCATGAGTGGCTGGCATCATGATTTTTCAAAAATACTATGCTGTAGCAGTAAACTCATAAGTAAACTAAAGCCTAAAGAAATCTTTTAGGTCATGTGTTATACCAAACAATACACAACCCTCCCAGACCTCAGGATTCACAGATCATCTGCTGAGTTCTCAACTAAAATTTATAAATAACCAAATACCTTTCATTTACTGCACCAAACAATCCCAAATAAATAAATATTCTGCAATGTGACTGAAAGGTGTGCTGCTGCTTCCGATATGCTGGTGGGATATCAAAGCAGCAGAGCAGAGCAGCACTTCATCTGAATCGGGAAGTGTGTCAGGGTGAGCGACAGACAGGACATCCCCGGGGTCTCTGTGCAGCACTGTGGGTCCTGATGTCCCTCCCACACCAACACTCCCACCCCATCAACCGCTCTCTTGGTCTCATTTTGAATCTCTGACTCTCTTGCAGTACTCTATTCCCACTCAATCACATTCAGGCAAAGACATACAGGGGCTATTTATAGGAGAGTGGTGCTTTTTTATCCGCCTGTGTCTATTTGTGTCGCTCAGAAGTACAGAGGGCTCCCTGGCTGCTGACGTCAGTAGTGCAGCGCTGCAGAGGGATGAAGGCTAAGTACGATACGAACCAAAAAAAAAAAAGACGACAGGAACGTGACTTAATAATATGAGACAAAAGGAGGATAGATTAAAGTCAAAGGTTGGATGGCATCATTGGTAGACTGTTTGCATAAAGCCTCCCAATGGGTACAAGAAGGTTTATTTCTGTCTGTTAAAGGCAAACACTTAAACATCTGCACAATCTAAGTACCTGTTTCTCAATGTGGGGAAAAAAATGAGTGGTTAGGATGAGGAGCCCCTGCAGAGAGGCTGGATTAATGGAGAAATGCCAATCACACTGCAGCATCAGTAAACACCATCAAGAGACTGGGGACACCCACTGACTCAATAACAGACATACATGTTTTCACACACAAAGAACATTTTACTCTGAAAACAGTGCACACTGACAATTTTTGTGCAACGTGCAGCAGTAGGCAGTTTGAGTGAGTGATGAAAACAGCTGTTGGTTTTTACTCTCATACCAAAGTGTGCCTTTAGCTGACTATAATTTTAAGCATAACTCTTAACTTAAAATTTTGGCTGTTTTATACATATTGGCTCAAGGCAATAAAGTAGGAAACCTGACAAACTAAAAAATGAAACGAGAAGATGTTTCAACTGAAACAAAGATACAAAAAAGGTGACACAATAGCAGATGTGAACCCAAATCCTCTCTTTGCTTTTGTTCCCTAAGAAGAGTTCCCACTCTGAGAGGAGAAGCACAGAAAAAAAAGAAGTGTATCTTCAGTCAGCAATCTTGGTCAACTCAGTTTACACTTCCACAGATAGTGTAGTACACACCAGACAAGTAGACAATGACAAACATGCAAACAATTGAGAACAACAAACTGAAAGCATAAAATATGATTAAAAATGGGAAGAGAAATGCACTTTAAAAATTGTAATTTCCAAAATACATATTGATCATTTGACTCAGGAAGCATATTAGTAGGTAAAGATTGAATTATAATAAAATCAGCTTCTTATTATCATTCTAATTACTCAAAAAAATCATATTTATTTAAATGGAATGAAATGTACCAATTCTTGTGCAATGACTGGATTGATCGCTGCTTGCTTGAAAGATCCAGAAAGTGTGAGAAGATAATCATTAGATACTAAAATATCAATCTGGCACAAGTTGTTATCACATAGAACAGTTCATTAATTTTTTCCTTTCTTTTCTTTCCATTGCTTAGTTATATTTCCTTTGATCTGGAGTGTTGTTCTCTCTCCGTAATCTTTGTTGTTGTTTTTTATACTTAAATACTATGTCAAATACCAGAAATGTTTAATGTTAAAGAACTAGTAAGGAAAAAAACACATATGTACTGCGAAAGCCTTACAGTAAGCTGCAGCAAAGTTTCAAACAAATACAGTTCCTACATCCTGTTTGAGTTTCACACCTTTCCTATGAAAATAAATATTCTCTCTCGGTTAGGTAATGCAAAAATCATGTAGATAGTATATGCTTTGGCACACTGACCAACTCAGACTGATCCACTGCAAGGTTATATCCACTTCACAGTGTTGACAAAAACACAAACAAAACAAAAACTGTTGGACATTCATACAAAGGACTTTAAAACACAACATGACCACAGACAACTACAAGGTCACTGATAAGCAAGATTATCTCTGTTTGGGTTGACTGACAAAACTTGTTGTTACCTGCACCAGGAAGATGATGAGGAAGTAGAAATTAGCAATTCTTCTAAACTGTTCAAACAGGTTCTTTGGTAGAAAGTTCCAGACTGTATACTGTGAAGCAAAAAGAGAACAAACAAGGATTAGAGCCAGAGGAATTAGGTAAGTATTTTAGTTTGTTACTGAAATTTTGAAATGTTTGGTTGCATAAATCAGACTCTGGCATGTTTTTGGACAAGTTTAGTTAAGTAAAAAAAAGCCTTTACAAGTGATGACAGACACTTAAATCATTTATATTTAGAGATTCTTTCATATGGGTACTGTGTCTGAGTCAGTAAGAGGAAGAGGAAACAGGAAGACAGATTTAATAGCATAAAGCCTCTGTTCTTCGTGCTTTCTAGGGAGACAAACGCTGGGGGCAACAGATATTCCACTGATTTAGATTTGGAATTTATCTCCTTTATTTGGCTACTCTTCAATGCAGAGGCAATAAACTTATCAGGGTGTTTTTGCTCTTTAAGTAGCTGTAACTGCTGGTATCGTTGGCCGTGAAGAAACACCTTTATTTGCTTGAATTTTATTCTCAACAAGATTCTGCAAGTAGCTTTCTTCTGCACAACAATGTACCACAATGAAAGACACAAATCCAAACACATGCCTACACATACAAACACTTGCACAGAAACAGCACAGAGGCACTGATTATGTATGGGAAACTCTGCTTGGGGAGTGTGTTGAAATGCAGTGGCAGCAGAATGGCCCATCTCATTTTGCTAGAGAGAAAAGAGTGTAAAAGTAATGAGAAAAAAGGGGGGTGGGGGCACTGGGGGGTGGGGGTGGGTTGGAGGGGGGCTGAGTGTGATGGTGCAGAAGCAGCAAAAGCAAGAGAGGAAAGTCGTATATTGGTCACTGCAGTGCAAAACCAAAAAGATGATGGAGAGCAGAGGCAGTAGGGAGCATAAACACTACAGCTGGGGTAATTAAAGACTGTTTACCCTGACAAACTGTCAGGAGCCAATTGATTGGCCCCTGTGCACTGAGACCCTCTGCACCACTATAAATCCCATGGCCATCTCTCTTACACTACTTCTTCCTCATCATCACTTTCACCTATGATATCCATAAGCCAGCCGGCAGAACCTGTCTGAGCTTGCTGTTGACACAGGATAGATGGGTAAAACTTAGCTGGGGGCAGTCTATCAAAGCCCAAGGGAAACGAGCAAATTGCCCACCCTTCCAGTTCATTAATAGCAAACATGTATTTCACTGCCACTCAGTGCTCCCCTGACAGACAAATGATCGCCTTCGGTTGGGAGCTCAGACAAGCATGGGGAGAGGAAGAAAGAGCAGGAAGAAAAACATGGGAATGCTCAGGACTGTTCAAGAGCTTGTTTTGCATTCAAAGTGTTATTTACAAATAAAATTGTCTGAAGGAAGGTGACGGACAATCCACAGACAAGAAGAGTGGCCAACAAAAGCATATGAGTTTCATATACAGCCAGAAGAAGACCAAGAGTATTTAAGATCTGATAAACTCTTAGAAATTACAAGTGTTTTTGGTGATCTAATCACAAGCAGACGTCGCATCAGTAATTTTAACAAGTCATCACATGTATCTTGCAATGACTGCTTACAAAAAATTTGCACTACATACCTAAATAAAATGTGCTTTGCATCTGTTTTTAAAGATGTGTTTTTAACTAGCAGCAGGTAACAATGCCCTTTTATGCATACAGTTAATCAAAGAATGTTAAATCATAATCAGTCCTGCAGTGTAGCCTAAACAAAGCAAACCTCTTCTAAATGTGGTTTTAAAGTAATAAACCACAGCCCCCTGTGGTTAAAACATCTTGGGAAAATGTACACTCTTAGTCATCACTAAGAACTAGATCACTAAGGGTATATATTATTGCTATTTGTGAGCTGTAGTGTGCTTCTTACCTTGGATGACACAATCCTGTTGTCACAGAACTTGGGTGGGATGAAAGCCTCATTGACAGGAAAAGACTGATGGCCAATGTAGATTGTCCTGTTGTCCACTCGTCTCTCATCACCACCGAGCTGCAGGAGAAGGGATTGGGTGGGAGCAAAGACAAACAGGAAAAGGAAATTAGAGGACATGTTCATCATTTATGTAAGAGTTTAGATAACAAATCTTAATTTTGAAATCTATGAACACATTCATTATTTTACTCAAAGACATGGGGATGGTGGATTGAGGGGGTGTAAAAGGCTTTGTGAAGGCAGTTGAAGTCTTAATTACATATTGTGAATTACGATTTTCATTTGTAGAAAAGAAAGTTGCAAAATTTAAGAATCATTCTACTAATAAACAACCCTCGACTGAGAAACTATACTGCATGAGCCAATAATTCAGCCAAGGGACAGAGAAAGTATGACATGGGTCAGTGGGCCAAATTGCTGTTTGCGTTGATGCTTTAACTTAATTTATTTCCTCACAGATGGTCATTTATCAATGTGACCAAACAATAAATGCAAGCAGTAGCAATGCTGTGCTCAGATTTATGGGTTGAGTTTCTTTGTCGTTTACACTTTGTGATGTGTGAATCATGTATAGATACACAACCCTAACAACTGAAAGAGCAAAGGCTTCAGGAACTACAAACACACTGGGCTCTCCTCAAAATGAGATGCTATGCATTGCTTTTCCATAAAAAGGCAAGTTGAGTGAATCGTAGAACAAGAGACAGAAGCTTTTGGAATTCATTGGCCAGAAATCTCTACAATAGTTGCTTAAACAAATCCCAAAATTTTATATCTTTCAACATGTTTATCTTGTGACAGAAAAATAATTTTCCCCAACCCTTTCAAATATGAATTAACCCATCTGTCAATATTAGGCTTTTGTCTAATTTGTTTTGTTTTGAGACCTTACTTGACTACTGAGCCATTACTTATTTCTTTTGAAGGAAAAAGTTGGTGGATTGGCAATACAAAAACAATGCCACAACTTCAATATATTAAGTTGTGGCATTGCAGTTTCCAGTAAAAGGTCCAAGACACTGAACGAAAATGAAGTAAGGTGATGTGTGAAGGCCTTTTTAAGTTTACCAAATTATGTATTTGTATTTGTATACTTTGTTACATTTTTAAATGGTAAAAATGTTTTATTCTTTTCTCATTTTTCTATTAAATTAGTTAAACTATTTAAATGAACTAAAACTATTACAGAAATACTACTGTAATGCAGACTATAAATAGAGTATTTTTATCTAAATATATTTCTTCTAACTGCCTATAAATACTGAAATACAGACTGGAATATTGAACCTCAGATATGTTGACAACTATTTAATAAATAATTTTATGCACTTTCACAAGATGCGCATCTTTAAACTAAAAAGCTAAAAATAAAGCCTTATTTCAAATGATGACTAAATAAGCAAATGCTTGATCACACTGACTGCTCTGGAAAAGTGACAGAATCACTTTCAGCAAGATGAGCTTGTTTAAGTTGCAAACAATGTCCTTCTGTTCTCCTGCGATAGTTAAAAACACTGTTCAAATGAGAATTTCAGTTATGCAGTTATGTTCTCAGTTCAAGAACAAGTTGTTCTGTACAGGGATTACTGTGTTGGTAAATTATTAAGATTAACATGCTGTCAGGGAATCTGTTGTATCCAATATAAAAACCAGCAGCATGTGGGTTGAGAGGACAAATTATCATGAACATCTGATCCTGGACAAATTCCAGGGAACGTGTGAATTGTGGCCACCTGGACAGCAAGCTGAACAAAGCCTGTTTTTGTCAAGAGGTTGAATCGTGGGATATCGTCAAACACTTTGGAGAATGATTTATGCTGGACAATGACGCAATGAATATGATTCCAGTTAGGAATCGCACATTCATAACATTGGCAAATAACACAAAATGTTAATTTCAAAACACCTCCCACCTTCTCTCCAGAGCACGCTTCAGACAAGAGCCATCATGGTTACATAATGCTCCCTCATGTCTGAGCAGTCATGTTCACACCTCAGCATGGATGTCAACTTTACCATCCAACTAAGCATACTAACACTCCTTCAGCAGGACATGTCTGCCAGAAAATACGGAAGAAACAAATCAGGAGGATGGAAGAGTGTGAGAGAAAAGGAAATGCAACATAATCCGACAACTCAAGCATATTCAGCTTTTCTGTGTCAAATGTCAACCAGGTCCCAGCACTTATAAACCAAAAGAACATCTATTAACTACTCCTATTTACTACGATCGGATAAAGTGATTCCAAATTTTCTTTTGTAGAAACAGATTCTAGACCCATGATCCCTTGAACAATTGATATGAGGGACTGGGAGAAACATGCATTATGCAGAACTGTGTGGTCAAATCTCTAAACCTGAGCTAAGGCACAATCTGCAAACCAAATCAGCCAATCAAAGTATATGTAAAGCGCTTTGGCTGGTACTTTGGGGGTTACAGGACAGAGTTAACAGCATTGACTGACAAAAGTGTCAATCTTCCACTAAACCTTTAATGACTGATTAAACACAAGCGCTACACTAATGTACACTGTTTAACGTTGTTTAGGTAGCTACAGATATTTGCATACAGCATGATTTTTTTTTATGCTTTTTAAGTCAGAAAAACATTTAAAATTTATACTATTTAGACATAAATGTTCTTGCAATAATATTTTTATAAGAGGAAATGTTTACATTTGTGAGTTTCTGTGCTAGTGGTACAGTCAAAGCTCTAAAGGGTGACCATGAAACATCTCAGTTTTGGAGGCCAGATGATAGTCCTACCGCTTTGCACTGTCCCTACGTCACAAAAAGAATCTGGACACACATACCTTGATGTCAATGTAACAAATTTAAGGGATAGAGCTAAGTGGTAGGAGCAAAGGGAGGATTGGAATGCACATTTAGTCAACATTACTTATCAAAAGGATTTACAACAACAAATAATAATCACGCTTTGAATCACAATGAGGGTTTAAAATAAGTTTTACAAACATAAATCATAATGAACATGAGCCAATCGAGTAAAAAAAAAAGGTATGGTCGTGCTTTGAGCTGCTGTAGAAGAGAAAAGAACATTTGAACAGACATTTCTTCTGTGGTAAATTCACAATAAAATAAAATTAAGGTCAGATGACAGAGCCAACTTCATTTTTTAATGGTTGCGTGATTGCAATGTTCATCTTAAAGCTAGCAATATGAGAGCCATACAAAAAATGAAACTGGTTTCAATATATTTGACTTATTATCAAAGGTCAAACAGAACCAGTCGAAGCCAATGATATTAGCAAGTAAATAAAAGAGTCAGCTGTCAGTATGTCAATATCAAACTCAAGATTCAATCTTGATAAAACAGCATCAGCAAAGATCAATAAAGCAAACATCCAGAGCCCAATCGAACTGAGACGTAATTGTTTAGTCAAAAAATGGTGCATTAGAGAATTGAGCGAGGCTGAAACTTTACATTAACTTGTGCATTAAATTAAATTATGAACACATTGTGAAATGAGCTGACTAGCAGAGAGAGAAAAGGTGCTCCAGTGAGAGCAGGAGACATGCAAGGCTGCATTCAGCTGTTGCCAAAGTCCTGGTGATGGCTCTGGTCTGATGACACTGTGTCCTGTCACAACCTACCACTATTCAGTGACAATCCCCTTTTTTTTTTTTTATGTCTTTGTCTACATTCAGTTGATTGAGCACCCCGTGAGTGACAAGAATATTTCCTGTAATTAAACATTGCTAATGCTTCCTGGCATTCATGATTTATTACATCATAATTGTTTTAAAACATTCCCAATAAGCAGTTGTGTTTCTGGCAACTATGCAACTTGTTATTGTCATACACAATGTAGTTTATACCTCTACCTGCAGGCAACATTACACAAATAGATAATGAAGGCAGGCCTGACGCATTTGAAGTTAGGATGCAACATTTTAAAAGTTTGTTTCAAATTAATTCTGCAATTAAATGGCGTGTGTTTTGAATTTAAATTAACACATATGAGGATTTCTAGTTGTAAACTGATAAGCAAAAAAGGACAACAGTATGTTGAAAATATTACTTGTGGAGTACTGCATGCAAAGAAAAAAATAGTAATAACTTACTGTAAATGTAAATTTTTTTCAGACTGTTAATGTTATAAATGGACCAAGTAATCATAAATGGTTATGGCTTACTGAACAAAAAAACAACAACTAAATATTCAGTGTCAGACATTTTATGGTAATAAAGCTTAAAATGAAGTTTAATATGCAAACTCCACATAAACAAAGACACAGTAACATTCTAAACCAAAGCTTCTTTCCCCTAACCATACAACTTATATAATAAATTTGACATCAAAGTAAACTAGACATACTTATCAACACTCACAGAGGCCTCTTACTGCCCCCGTTTGTGTGAATTTTAAACTGTTATGTGGCGGCATAATAAGCAAACAACTTGAAATTTTCTAAGGAAAGGGGTAGCTACAGAACTTCAATATTATATTTATCACAAACTATTGGCTGTTCTTTTTGAAAAATCTTACCGAAACAGAAGAGAGACGTCCCAATAAAACACCTTCACTTCTTAGTCGACCCTATAATTTCTTGAATGTTCAGAACATATTATCACACTGGAAGAGCTGGGAGTAACCTCAACCCATCATTCAAGAAATTAACTAACTTCAGTTTCACCAGTGGAATTACAGACTGGGTAACTAAGCCCAAAATGGTTCAGTTTCCTCTGGGAAAGTTCAAGCAGTGGTAATACATCCATGCTCAACTCTCAGAAAATATGTGACTCTTGGAAAGGAAACAAGAAATCCACTTATAATGAACATAATCACTCACCAACTCATTTATGGCCAACAGTCTATCCAAGAGGATAATATAAGTGGCTCTGAGCCACACAACTGCTCTGGACAGTAATGTATCTTCTAATATTTACATCTTTACTGTTTGTGTCAAGGTTAAACTGAATTGTGGCTCCTGTAGTTTTGGATTGTGCATCTCCAGTAGAAGCTTTGAAATGACACTAGAGTTTGCAAGGGGGAATGTTAGCAACAACAAGTGACTGTGGTATAAAGACCATTATTTACTCTGACACACATAGATTTTGTGGTCAAACTAAATCAATAACCTAACTTTTTCTTACAAAAGTGCTGAAGCTAATTGAAAATTGTAAGCCCAAAAGAATACGGTACAGACCAGATTTGTTCTCATCAGACTGCTTTTTGTGGTTTTGACATTTCTGTGTTCAGGGAACAAAAAAACTAAACTCCTCCGGTACAAAATGCAAGAGTTGCGTCATTAAGCTTCAGAAATCTACTTTAACTCAATAAATGAGGAGTGAGGGAGCTGTACAAAGAAGAGAAAGCATTGGGGAGCCTTCTTTATACCCTGCACATGTACTTACAATGCTCTTTTATAATGAGTAGGACTCATTAATAAAGTTCATGTTACCATATGACCTTAAAATCCATTCCACGTGAGTCTCAGCAAATATGAACCAAGCTCCTTACAATGTTATATCTGCTGAACTAGCATGGGAACCTAATTAAGTGTGTGTGGGTGGGTGTGTATGTGTGTGTGGGTGGGGGTGTGTGAGTGCATGTGTGTAAGGCCCCATGCTTCTATATAATACAACATCTGCTCCAGTAACCTGTAATCAAATCAATCAATTTTTTATGATGATGTTCTCAGTTTAAGTGGTGTCTCCACAGGTCAGGTTCATCTGCCATTAAATGAAGTATTTGAGTTAGTAATTTTTACTCTCATCACATAGAAGGTAAACTAAAGGAAGCAAAGTCTCACAAGGAGGTCAATTACAAAACAAATTATATTTTGAGAGTAAGAGAATGAAAAAAGGCAACAACCTTAGAGATAGACCGACTGATCAGTCAGCCTATATTTTCATTGTTTGTTTTTTTTTTGGTTTTGTTTGTTTTTTAATAATTGGCATCAGTCACGACTAAGCATACTGAGCCAAATAAAAGGCAGAGACATATGTAGGCACCACAACATTGTTACACTACGCCCCTTAATCAAGGCACCTTCTGGGATAGGGGTCTCTCTCAGGCAAGGGAGCTTTTTTCAGCGCAAACCGCCTTCAGCCAGCAGGTGATAAAAATGCAGGAGCAGTATGAGAAAAAAAAAAACACACAATGCTAAAACCACCTTTGGAGCAATAACTTAAAGTAACCATCCTTTAGTAAGACAATCAGTCTCTCATGTTATTGCAGAGAAACTTTGGTCTGCTTTTCTTTACAATGTTGCTTTACTTCATTCACGTTTGTGAGCATTTGTATACACACAGATCTGACATTTAATTTATACATTTTTATGTCATTTCTCTTTAATATCTCCAGTTAAACATATGACATTATAACTTCACTTGGAAGGATAATGATCAAGCCAGTTGCCTGAAAATAAAACTTATCTGGAATAACTTCAAACATTTGCAGACATAAATACAGTTAGTAGCAACTTAATCTTGTATTTTTTTTTGCAAACTATGTTCTTACATAAAAATTAGGTTTTCACTTGCCTTCACAAATCTAATACAATCTAATATTTACTCTGTGGTTTCTAAGTCTCCAAAATAACATTAGAACAGCTTTCTTTACATCCGGGATCAGATTTATTAGTTTACCTATTTTATTTATTGAGTGGAGGATAAATACTATAAAATTTGAAAAGAAGACATGGTCTTCTTGTTGGACATAGAACAGTCTTAGCTTAAGCTATGCTAAAAAAAAAACTGAACAGATACAATTTGAATAGAGTGTCAGTCAAGGAATGCCAGGTAAAAATATACATACTCAACAAATACATTTTAAATAACTTAAACTAGTGAGAAACTATTTACAAAATTGATTGTTGCCAAGCTTTAACTTTGTGTATTTTTTCACCTAATGTATCAAATAAATTTAAATGTCATTTTTAATATGTTTTAGATACATATGTTAGCTGATATGTATATGTTGTATGAGTGTGTGAGTATACAGATATATTTAGATTTATTCTTTAACTTCACATGATGTGATTTTACAAATTCTGAGTAATTACTTGTTACTGTATATGCAAAAAGGAATTTCCATTGTATGTTTACTATGAAGACTAATTTTTTGTTATCTTTTTAATGTATTTTAGACCAAAGCTGCTTAAGGTGTGTGACATTTTCAAATAAGCTATCATAGTTTTAAAAAATAAAAAAATAAAAGTTGCTTTATTTAACAGTTGAGCATTTGACTGCTAAACAACTTTGGGCACAAAGAGACATATCTTACTGCATATTAATAAACTGTACCTTTCAAAAATACATACAGTACAACAGTTGGCAGAAGTGCTATAGTAAAGGCAACAGAATCAATAACAAGCTGAGATATTACTCCACAATGATACTATAACAGGAATTACCTTCATCATGGATTCACCAACACTTGGTCTAAGTATGAAGGCCTCATACCAAATGCTAGTCTCTCCTCTGGCTGCTGTTTGAACACAGTGATGAATACCCTCACAGAGTAATGATGGTCCAACTTGAACTGAGGGCTGATCCTAAGGAGCTGTCGTGAACAGGCAAAGACTCATTGTTCTACTCCCATCCCTCCAGCTGCACAAGACACAAAGTGTACTGTACCATGGGCTGGTGGTACTGGCCTACATTAGACTGTGTCCCTTGACAGTGGGGAAGGGGGTGGGACTCATCTAAACCTCCCAATATGATACTCCTCCTCAAACCTTTTGGCTGTCTCAGAAAGCCACAAACAGACATTGTGCAAACTATTTCAGCACCACTTTTGGTCTGCATATAACTTTGGAAATGTCAAATGACTTCAACCAGTGGTAACTGTGGTAACTAAGTAGCAAGCAGACAAGAAATCTCTCCGCCTGCAGACTGTTTATTAAAAAAACTGCATTACCTACAATAAATAAAGTAATTATTTGCTTCAGCTATTGTCTGACACTACAGAAGATGATTTTAAAAATTGTGTTGAACACAATGAATGTGTATAAAAAGCGTAAACAAAACACACAATACTGACAAAGGTCTGTGGTCAGTGTCTAAGACTGCTCTAAACATAAAATTGCAAAACCAACAGTACAAACTAAAGTAGCTGCAACGGTCAGTTACGGTTGGGTATACTTTGACTGGTTTATAGTCTTAAAACATTAATTTACTAGAGCTTCGGTTTTAAGATCACATGATAATCTCCTTCTACAATATGAACTTTGTTTCCATGCTGAAATTTTCAAGGCCTGTTACTGCAGCACTTACTGGAATTGATGGCTCAAGTAAATTTTTAGCTAAAATGTCCACACATTTTGTTTTAAGGTCATAAAAACAGGCACATTTCAAGCTGCAGCCTGGTCACACTTTTATCTATAATTAAAGAGAATTTAAAGTGGTGTAGCCTTAAATGGAATCTAGTTTTTCCAGTCAAGTGAGCACAGTCTGCACTCCGTTTGTATGTGTGTAAGACAAATTCAGCCACTTAATGTGCTTGATCAAGTTGCCTCATTCATAAAGAGTATGGCTGTAACTTAACTAAACTGCACACTACAATGGCTTTTGTAGTTTTGACTTTCTTTTTTTTCCCATTACTACTGGCAGAGAGCCATGCAATGCTAACAAAAAGTCAATTACAGTACATCCCAGTGCTGACACACTTTAAAAATCTTCATCTCAGCTACAGCACTACTGATGACAATATCTTTAATAACGTACCAGGCTACACTAGCTGTAATTGGTATTCAATTAATTATGCTTGGACACAACATCAGAGAGCAACAAGACAAATGACAAAAATCAATGTAGTTTTTTCCTTCTTTGCTTTGACAGCCTGGTTGATTTTCTTCCCCCTACTGCACTGTAACAGTATTAAAGAGGCAAAATTTTCTCTGTGATTGAGCAACATCACCTGCTGGGAGTTTGCAATGGAGGATGCGTCTTAAACTTGCTTTTGTAATAGAAGAGCATGTGCGTTTGTCTCCGATTACTCAATACATCTTCACAGGCTGTTCCTCTTTCTCAATGCCAAAGAGTACCCTGTCATTTTAGATTACTATGAAGAACAAGGAGAATAAAACTCCACATAGGCTGACATTTCTTTCCATTTTTATATGCTCAGACCCAGAGAGGAAGACATAGACCAAAAAAAAAAAAAACTCAGCACACAGCCAAAAGAACTCAAAATTCTCTTCACATCTCACTGCGAATACTCTCTGAGTGATGCTAACACTGCAGCATGGCACAGAAATTCTCTAGATGAGTTTTTATACATATATGGATGATGATATTTTGAGTGCCACTACTTTGGTGCGAATACGTGGATCGGGAAAGGGTGAAAGGAATGAGAGGAGAATTCAAAATAAATGAAGCTACCTGAATTATTTAGTGATACAAACTGAGAATTCAATCTGGCTTCTAGCAGGAACTGAAAACTGCTGCAAACAGCCATCCGTGGTGCCCAGTATGCAACCAGAACCACCCACTCTAATGCTATCCACAACAAGAAGAGGTGGACAGGTGCAAAGACATACAGGTCTCCCCAATCTGGTTTCACTCTTGTTTCTTAGTGAGTCACGCATGGCTTTCCAGTCTCCTCTACTTTATTTCATCAGGCTTTCCTTCACAACACCTTCCTCCCCTGACTAAATATATTTATTATCCCGCTGTGTGTTGCAGATGAACTCTTTTGACTGCATTTTCCTTATTGGGCAATGTGCAAGAGGCCAGACAGAAAAGAGGAAAGAAGAGAAAGAAATCAGAGTAGGCAATTATGTTTACCAGCAGGTTCATGGCTGCAAGAGTACAGGCAGTAAAACGGAGCACAGCTCTAATCAATACACATCCTTTCTGATCAAACATGCTGGATAAATCAAGCTTTAAATTACTTATATGGTCTGTGGCCCTCGGCTGAACTCTTAACTACTCAAACTAGAGTGACAACATATTTCTATGTTTTCAGTCACCACAAGGTTCTCAAGTTTTCAACAATTACTAAAAATGAATGAGTACATGATGGTGCCCAAATAAAGTATGTCGTGAAGGTTCCAGTCACCTAAGACAGACCACACCAAGGAAGGGTTGTCATATTATGTGCTAAGCATAACAGAACTCCATGACATCTGCACCTGCCATCCAAAAACAGGTATTGGACTCTTTACAACACCCCTGTCCCCTCACTGTCTCTAAACAGCTGGCATCTGCCAGACTACAGATTTATCATCCCATGTATATGGGAGTGTTGCTGTAACCAAGAGGCATACCCAGATCCCACAAAGAACATGCGTGAGCAGTTTGTACGTTAATCCTGACCCAAGATCTTGAAGGCCAGTTACAACAATTGTGATCCGATTTAAGCCAGGAGAGGATACATTGACTGCATGACCATGTATTAAACTGAATTGATGCTTGTATTTAGGTGTGAGAGGGTGACACACTTTACTGACAAGGGACCAGCAGTGTGTCTGTACTGCCAAATTTGTTATCCAAATGATCTGATATTGTAACCATAAGAGTGCAGTCACATGACCTTTCAACATGAGCAGTTTCACTCTGTGTGTCTAAATTTGTTTTGTCTGTAACAATGTGCCTTGTCAAAAGGTTGGATATATTAAGCAGCAATTGAACAGTTTCGGAAGTCAGACATGTCAGAAATCAGTAAACAGAAGGCTGAGCAACACTGCCAAAAAGTCAGATCTCAGTTTTTTTCTGATTGAAGAGCAAAAGTCAATATATGCTTAGTTACTTTCAAAGAATATTTCCCATTATAATATTGTAAAAAATTATCAGAATTCTAGAAATTTCCATTCTGCCTTTTATCCGCCAGTGTTAGCACTTAACTTAATTTGTTCATTAGACTCTGCACTTGTATGCCGAGTGTTGCTTTAACTAAAATTCCAATGAAGCCATTCTCCTTCACCTTTCTTTCTGAAGACAGACAGCACAAGTCTGAAACAGTGAATGGAATGCCACCCGCCGTCCATGGTTTTACTAATTCAACCTCAGCTGGCTGTATTTAAATGTAAACCGATCCTTCTGGGAATGTTTGTTCACATGTGTAGCTCACAGTAAGCTGCTACTCAGCAGGCTGAAAGTTGAGAAACAAAAGTCCCTGCGCTTCCAGAGATTTTCTGGTGACCCTGCTCAATAGAGACAGATACAGTTAGTCCAAAAAGGTGCTAGACTTGGTGCAAGTTTTCTTCTTTAAAAACTTATGACAACAAAGCCACATAGTTGTCAAAACAACCAGGAGTAGATGTAAGAGTCTCTGCAGCTCATTGGGTTTTCACTTTAATACAGGATGAAAAAGATGGGTCAGAGCTGTGGTTTTCTGTCAAACTGCATCAATAAATTCAGGGAAGGTAGTTTCTATTGGTCTTGCTCTTTTAACCTTATGCATTTGCTTTGGTTTAAACTGCATAAAATCCTCTGAAAACATAGATGAGTGTGTGTTTGTGAATACTGCCAAAATTCTCAGACTTAGAGGGACTCCTGCCTGAATGCAGGTTTACTTAGTCCTAGGGCATCTGCATTTTACACGCAATCCTTCACACCCTCACATTGTGCAAAGAAAGGGCCTCACTCAAATACAGACAGTGTTTAGGCAGGTAGGCCTCAGTACATCAGCTGTTTTTACACATGAACACTGGAGATGTTGAGGACAATTTCCAGTCCACCAAGTCCAGATTTCTTCTGCAGTTGTTGTTCTCACATGTACACCATAACAGGGGTTTTACTACTAGAGACTATTTCTCACAGCTGGAAATTGAAGGAAGGAAGTGTGAGGGAGTGTCTGGACATAATGCAAAAAGTACAGAGTGGAAATTGCTGTTTTCTTTACAACATGCTGAAAAGAGCAGATGAGACTCTTTGTTTCGCTGATATTGAAATCATTGCACGACTGAACAAATCTGCAACAGAGGACCGAGTGGAACGCTTCCTGGCTTTGTGCACAGGAGAAAAGCACCAGGGGAGCTTTCATCTTCAAACCAGAATATTTTATAGGAGCCTGGGTGAACTTCATTACTAAGCAGATACAATATTTCTTTCAGAGCAGTAACAGAATCAAAGTATAAGGCTGGAAACTTCATGTGTGATTTTACCAAGCTAGTGAGTAGGAGGAGGCCACCTAGTTACCATGGTGCAAAAAAAGATACCAGGGCGCTGCCTGGGCAATGGTATTTTTCATCATTACAGTGAAGGCAGCAGCTCCCTCAATGAATACTATCACATTTCCACAAGGCTCCACCTCTCACAGATCATGCTGCTGCCTTCAAGGGCTTGAACGAACATCAAAGGCAGCTGTGGGATTTTGCATTCCTGTCAAGAGCATTACAACCTTTGGAGCTTCCCCTCCTCATAAAAAGCCCTGCACCACGCATTGCCACAACCATGTGTCACCGTCCTCTGAGCACAGTCAAGTGAGATGCGTGAAGCTTCCTCTGTTCCCCTTGGTTAGCAGTCACTCTGTCCTGCTCTGCATCTTTCTATACCTCCTCATGATGCACGTCTACCTCCCGTGGGCAAGGGGAGGGGGGGTGTGAATCTGAAGCCAAAGCGCCAGAGCTTGAGATAACAGCACTATGTGAATCAGTGACAGTGTGGCTGGCTGCTCTGCACAAAATATTATTTACAGCTCACGCTGAGGAGAAATTACAGCAACAATCCTCTCTAGAAGCAGGAAAAAAAAAATCAGCTGACCTGGCAACACTTAGAGAGAGGCCAAGAGGAGGGTCAGGCACTATAATTATTATATTGCCTCTACTTCTTCACTGTCGCTATCTATACTGCTCACACAGCGTGTAGGGGATTCAGCCCACTGGTGACAACAAGTTACTGGTGCATAAGAGAATGATAAAGAGGCAATGAAGGTGGTTTAGCATTTATAAACTCTGGCTTTGCAGATATTTTCTCCACTTTGAGGAAGCCTTCTTGCAAATAACACATGAGAAGGGCAATGGAAACCAGCAGATAAATGTTAAAAGGATGACACTTAAAAAATGATCACAAGACATTTCATTTCGGCAAAATTTCAAATATTTTAGAGAACAAACTTAGTAGCCAAAAGCCTAAAGAGACTGAAGATCAATTAAATGGAAGACTTTTTTTTAGTTATTTAATACCAATTTTAGTTAATTTTCTATTCAACAGGAAACAACTTGTTCAAGCAGGACAAAGGGGATAAACAGCTCATTGTAAATTTTGAAAAACAAAGATGAAATTGGCCAATTGTCATCTAAGCATCTTTGACTACAAAACATTACGCTTTTAGTACTAGTGTCTCTGGCACTTCTTTGGCTCAAATCTGACAAATCACCTCCTTAACGTTATTGGGCTCTCCATTTAAAGTTGGCTTTAAATCCAAACAGATCCACTGCAGAGCGGTCATGTTTGGCTTTGCAACTAAATCTACGGATTTAATGTCATGCCTCTCATTCAAAAGTCAGTCAAATATTAAGCTCCACAAGATAAACAGCAGAATTAAAGTGAAGCAGAAGATGTGGGAGAACGTTGTGGAAAAAACAGAAAAATACTGATAGAAACATAACACCCACATAACATGAACACATTTTTTTTTCTTATTTAAATGTAAGTATGTATGTATATGTATATATATATATATATATACAGTCAGTCTTTCTGTCTTTCTGTTACACATACGCTTACCGCCCCACACACCAATTCACAAACAATCCTGATGGTTAAAGGTCATACAAATAGGTTACTATTACCACAATGTGGCCTGCCTACTCTGATGCTAGATTCGGTCTTAATTCAATAAAGTAAATCCTGCATTTAGGATTTCATCTTGAGATACCCTTTTTGCAGAGCAAATCTGTTCTGGCACACGTAGGCAGCCATCTTCTCTATATGGTTAGCCTGAAGTGCCATGACAGGACAAAAAACAAACAAACAAACAAAACAACAACAAAAAAACATTATTGGGCTCTCCATTTAAAGTTGGCTTTAAATCCAAACAGATCCACTGCAGAGCGGTCATGTTTGGCTTTGCAACTAAATCTATGGATTTAATGTCATGCCTCTCATCCAAAAAAGTCAAAAGTCAGTCAAATATTAAGCTCCACAAGATGAACAGCAGCATTAAAGTGAAGCAGAAGATGTGGGAGAACGTTGTGGAAAAAACAGTAACATACTGATAGAAACATGATAATGTGTTGGTTTCATCTATTTTTTTGTTACACAAATAAGATGTACTTTACAAGCCTAATTATTAGTTCAATTAATGACATCGGTAATCAGTAAAAACATCCACTGATATCTTTAAAGCTTTCAATGAAGTGCATAGTTTTCTAATTTGTTTTCATGCACAGACAGACACCTACGCCTGAAGACCTCAGGCCTCAGTCGTGACCCGTAAAATTTCCCTGAATCCAGTGTTGTTCTTCATTTTATATCAAATTTGCCACATGGGTTATACCCTATATTTACCTCTTAAACGTGATTTTAGGTTAGTGCAAATGAACATCCAAAGAGTTGAGGCAAGAAATCCATCTCCCTCAAAACTGTTTTAACATGTGATCTTGATTTAATAATAATAACAGAAGCAGGTCTTTAATTTTGAAAATCCACTAAAACATAACAGTGAATACAATAAAGTCCCTATTATGGGCAGTGTCTTGTCCTTTCCTCAAGAGTAAGGTTTTTATTGTCAACATTGACCAGTGTTTGTTGCCAAAGCAGCTTACGAACTGGTTAGAATGTACTGTACATGAATCATAGAGGTAACCTTAAAAAAACTGTGTGTATTATGATTTAAATGTGCAAAACATTACATGGGAGATGAGAAAGATGCATATGACTATAATGTTCACAATTAGGTGCCAAATGGACAAATTAAAAGTTTTGTAACCAAGCAAAGTATATATAAATGGACAACAAAAAATAAACAATGTCTATATTTCTGAGCTCAGGAGAGATAATGTTAAAAAAATAATATCTATAGGACAACAACTGAGCAAAATGCCAACGTGCTTTAAGGCTTTGTTAAAGACACCTGCAGCTTCTCTCGTTGATTTATCAGTTCAACTCAAGCTTTAACAAATATAAAAGAAAATTTAAAATGTTTCATGTCAATAACACACACAAAATAAACATTATTTCAGTAATAGTAATCCAGTGTTTTAAAGGGATTTGGGAAAAGTCTCAACTTATGCGATCCTACCCCTCCTCCATTCAAAATATCTACAAATCTTCAATATTTGGCTGTAAGTAAGAAAAATATATATATGCAGATGTAACCACTTATACACACATACAGACCTCCATCTATGTAAAGAAATGTATTTACAGTTGTACCCACATTTACACATGCATTTCCTCACATTGAGATAAACTAATAATAAAAAATCTGTTTCATAGTTACTTAATTACAACCATAATAGGCTTTTATTCACATATATTTTTTGAACATCTTGAATTTATGCTGTTTTTTTCAACTGGTGGGAAAAAGTCTTTTTCTCTATGTATTAAACTTGGATGGAGGAGGAAAAACAAAGTAATTCCTCTTAACTCACATCTTCTGACGGTCAAACTTATCAGGGGAGGAGGACCCCAGCCTCATGGGCCCCTCTGATAATAAAAAAAACGAAACCAACAGAAGTTCACAAGGCGGAAACAGTAACATGATAAAAATCCATAAATAGCCCGAGTGTACAGTTCACTGACTTTCTCAAACATCCGGATATATCTGTTTTGAACTACCGGAAGGTGAGAACTTAAAAAGCCATCTGTTCAACCATCAGGAAGCGAGGGCAACAGCTACTGTTAACCTTAAACTGTGCGAAAACATTCAGCAATGGCGTGGACTAACTGTGCTAAGAGACAGACTTGTTGTAGAAAGGGTGGTGTCTCAATGTGTCTTTAAGTGACTGGAAGTGCCAGCAGAGCAGTTTAAACGTGAGGACGAGCTGCAGCTGGATATGGGAGGCCAGGTAAGACATAATTCTGAAATACCGTTCATACACACATATGAAAACCGTTCATACACAC
>JAOXNZ010000221.1:19690689-19710983 GCA_028566095.1 Kryptolebias brasiliensis | reverse complement strand
GATGGACTTGCGACCTGTCCAGGGTGTCCCCCGCCTCTCGCACAGTGACTGCTGGAGATAGGCACCAGCTGCCCTGCGACCCGGAATGGAGAAGCGGCTAAAGAAAATGGATGGATGGATGGCTGTTAATTTAATATGGCTTTACATGCTTTCACATGGGGTTTCCACATGTGAAGTTTGTGGGGTTTCTGTAGGGCTATACATTTTGTTTTCTTTCACATTTATTAAAATTCTGATCTTCAGGTTTTATTCTTCTTTAGGGTGAAGGTATTTTTCCTACACGGTCATAAATAAGTAACTAAAAAAATCTGTTAGCATTCATACATTCATTCATGTTTCTTAAAAAAATAAAGAGTAGTTTATAGTGTAACCTTGTTTTTTAGCTCAGTAAAATTGTTTATACATATAATGTACTGATACTTTTTCTGCACTTTTTAAAGAAATACATAAAAAATCGATTGACAATTCTTAAATAAAAGAAGGGGGGGGAGAAAGAAATGAGCAGATTGAAATCTGAGAAAAAGAAAGCAGTTTCAGGATTGGAGAAAATAGACTGATTTACAAAAGTTTCTTTACACTGTAATGGCACTGGCATTAGGCTGAACTTTGGTCGCCGTATGTCAAAAAGAATGAGCACTTTTATCACTGTGGAGCTCAGGCCAGCAGCAGGCACTGCTGTTTGTCTTTCAAATGCCATTGTGGGTGAGGCCACAAGTGTAAAGTGCCTGTTACAACTTTCCTTTCTCTGTGGGACCCTGAAACTCACAAAGGAATGCCAAATTATCATTCTGTGATTTTGTGTCATTTCAAATGACCAACCATCATCCAGTCAGAAACGACAAAATGATTTAAACTCTTTCTTGTTTCCCGTGAAGTTAAAGCCGATGAGGCCAATTTAGATGAAGCACAAAGGTGGTTATGCATAACAGCAGCTCACCCACTCAGTTACAGAGCGAGAAAGCACATCTAAACTGCTGTATTTAGCTTCATCCTGAGCAAAAACTAAAAAGAATTTGATATGGATGGGAAGATTACAGCTGAGTAGAACCACATGAGTACTATCTTTTTCAGGTAATTACAATTATATGTAAACACTGTTAGAGCAGAAACAATGCAACAAAGTGGAACACACACACTGCTGAATGATCCACTTCAGCATCACAACAACCTGCATTCACAAAGAGGAAGATGGCATTACACCTGATTGCCAGTAGACTCCCAATCCATAAAATGAAGGGCCTAGCATCCCTTGAATGAATGCATATCACCCGCAGCCTTTTATACCAGTGTTTTAGATTAAGATCATCTTATGTCGAGAAAATTATCCTATGTTGCGAAAGTTATAGCCAATCTCATACAATATTGCAATTTCTTGCATGATCTGTTAATGCTTGGAGTATGTCAAGTGAATGACCCTCAGCTACTACCACCCCAAGTTTAGCTCAGTATCTGTAAAATTAACCAAGGTATTGTCATTTTTGTGTAGACTAAGGTCAGTTAGCTGTGACAGCCATCTTGAATTAGGTTGACTCCAAAAGTTAATCAGTTGTAGTTGTCAACCCAATGATTACTTTCTGAAAGTTTAATTGAAATCTGTTTAGTGATTCAGGAGATACTTTGCTAACGGCACAGACAAACAAACACACACACACACAGACACAAGCGGAGACATTATTGCATACCTGCTGAAATTATGTATATTTTGAGTTGGCTTAATATTTACTTATCTTTGGTATGTCCAGTTAAAAAAAGAAGTAGAATACCAATAAAATTAGACATATTTTCAAAACTTTTTTAAGCAACAACCTGAACAAAGTCTTTACAATTTCCCCTCTTCTTTGACAGTACTGCTTTGTCGCCACTAGTGGGAGCTAGTGAACAGGTGGGGCTTCAAGGATCCCCCTGAAGGCTCCATTTTAGGGAAGAAAACAGATTTTGTTTGAACAGTGTTGGGAGCCAACAGTGATTTTATAGGTTTGTTTAAAGACACAGGTTAAGACTTCAGGCAGACAGGTAGTTAAATAGATGAGTTTTAAGAGGCTGGGAGTTGGGTTACATCAATGCAGGCTAAAAGGACAAGTCAGTAAACATTTAGGCAGATTTAACAGAGTGGATAAGGTGTCACACTTGCCCTGAAAAACTGAGCTGTAACAGAACTGACTCAGAGTCAGATCAAATTTTTTCACTCTTCAATTTGTGTTTGTCTGTCTGTAGCATTAGCAAAAAAATAAATAATAATAATCTCATGAACCACTAGACAGATTTTAATGAAATTCTCTAGAACGTAATCATTGGCTGTACATATTCAGTTGATTAAATTTTGGAGACAACTCCATTCAAGGTGGCCATCACAATTAAGCAATCTTACGAAAGCGGAAATGTCTATAATGCAGCCAGTTATCAAGATAATTATTCTCAAACTATACTGAAAGCGCTAACTGATCAGGCAAGATTTGTTTTTAAAACTGCCATTAAATGTTAGAATCAACTCTGTCTGACTGTTAGCAAAATATTTCATGAACCACAGGACACAATTTTCTTTTAAAACTTGCATAAAGTGGTCATCTACAGCTGATTAATGCTCAAAGTAAATACGAATCAAAATGGCCACCACAGCCAACTACAATTAAGAAACACAAAAATGGCTGTAACTCAGTCAGTTTTACTCATCTTGAGCTAAAATTTGATGTGGTAGTAACTGAATATTATCCCTAACAAATACTTTAAGCACTTCACATTGTGCAATACTTTAGCTTAAAACTTTGGCATTAACTGTTGGCATCAATTTTGCCTGTTTGTTAGCAAAATATCTCATGAACCATTGAACACATTTTAGTGAAACTCTCAGAAAGTAATGACTGGATGTACATCTACAACTGATTAACTTTTGGAATCAACACAATTCAAGATGGCCAACACAGCTAATCGACATTAGCCAACATAAAAATAGTTGTAACTCAGTCAGTTCTACAGATACTGTGCTAAACATTTGGTGTGAAAGTAGCTGAGAGTCATCCTCAACACATACTCTGAGTGTTAACACAGCTCTTGAGATCTCAAAATATTGCATGAAATCATGATTACATTTTTTACATAGTTTGATCCAAATAGTTTAAAAATCTGGCACAGGCAAAATGCATTCCTTCAAGGAATGCTATGTCTTTAATTTAGTTTAGTTTTTTTTTTGCTAAGAATTTGCAAAGAATAGTCAGAGCGCTGCTGCTTCCCACCTGCAGCATGAAACCACACACATTTGCACACTGACAATGTCATATGGTGTTACACACCTGTGGTCAGTGGTCACACGCCTTGCCTGAAGCCCACAGTGTTTCCCAGTGGTCCTGCACTTATGCCGCAGCTAACACACACTCTGTGAAACACTCCCGTCCAGTGGTGCAGCTCTGAAGGCCTCCTGAAGCTCGCATCACACAACCTACTGTGAGGTAACGAGGAATTAGAGCGGAGGAAGGATGTTTCCTGAAGATTTACAGGATTTAACTCCTTGTACTGTCACCCAGTAAGAGTCACAGGCCTGCGGTTATCAGTAACACCAACAACTGCCTGCTAACCAAGATAACAACACCTCACCTCTGAGGCAGGACTTGTAAAATGAGGGTTAGTGGGCACCTAGAAAAACAAAACAGCTTTACTTATCCTGATGTTTAGGTCTGACATAACCTCTCAATGGTTTATTAAAAGCTCATATATGAGTCTGTGTTATTTTTAGTGTTTGTGGTCAATCTGTCACCTCTAACATTCAAAAAATGTACTAAAGCAGCAGCACTTTAATGTATTATTTTCCCTTCTCTCATTTTACCTGATAAATTCACAGTTAGTATAGACTTTGTCACCAATGCATTAATGTCTTAAATCAGAGATAATCTAATGCATACCACCTGAAAATGAAAGTGCTGATTGCAAGAGTTTTGAACTGCACTTTTTTATGAAAACACTTAAAGCAACAGGTCGGATCTTTTGAAGTGGGGTTCTGTGGAAAGGTTATTATTAACTATTAATATCTTACCGCTTGTAAATAGCTCTTTGAACAACCTCAGTTTGGCAAATACAACTTAGTTCTGACCGGACTGACAAGCTAGCACAGGACGCTTGGGTTCCAGAGGGCCACATACCAAAGTACCACAAATTAAATTGGTTTTTTTTCTTTTCAGACAGATAATCTAGAAGACATTCCCAAGCTTTTTTTTTTATCCATTTCCTATTTGGACAAGTTTCAGCATAGTTTGCATGCTTGGTGAAAAATGTCTCCCCTGTTACCCTTTTGAAAGATCAGACATACTTTCTGTAAACTGGCACTTGTATCAAAATATGTCTTAGTTTAAAATATGCTAAACAAATTGTCATATGTTTGCTTTTTGAAGCATTTAATGCTCAGTCTGATTCTGGAACCACAAACAACGACTAAGCACAAAGAAAAGGTTTTGCCCTTGTCTTAGTTCAAATGTTTTAGATGGACATAAGATGTTTAATTTAGACTTTGTTTTAAGTCTTGTTAAGTTTTATTAATGAAATGCAGGAGTTCATCAATTTATTTTATAATGGTTTTCTTTTCATTTAAGGACATTGGAGACCAGATGGAGATTGTCCAAGGGCCACTTTTGGCCCTCGAGCCATAAATTGCCCATGTGTGAGCTAACCGCTAGTCCAAATGCACCCAAGAACAAAGAGAACTCTTAACAACATAGAACTCGGATCTGAAAAGTTTCATAGCGGTTCATATAAACACTATTTCATAAATCTTTATATTGCCGTCAGTTTTTCATTACATGTTTTTTACATTGAATTTCATGGTTATTTGCAAGTACAAACAGCGACAGCAGCAGCTGTAGCACGCGCAGTGCAGCCTGAGGCGCTTCCAGCAGGAATATCATAATGTTCTTGCTGGAATTGACAGCATCATTGGGGGTTTTTTAACATCACGTTCACCTAAATCACTGTGGAATTTCAAAGACTGGAGTTGTTTTACACCAACAACAAAGTGCCTGTGTGTTTCTCTGTTACCAAACTACCTCATGACCCACTGGGCAAATTTTATTGAAACTTACAGGAACTAATCATTGGATATGCATTTACAACTGATTAATTTTTGGAGTCAGTTCGATTCAAGATGGCTGCCACAGCCAACTGAACTTAAAAATCACACACACAAAAATGGCAATAAGTTAGTCAACCTTACAGCTATAACCCAATCAGCTATAACAATCTTGTTTGTCTGTTACCAAAATATCTCAAGAACCACAAGATGGATTTTAATAAAATGTTCAGGAAGTAATCACTTTCTGTAACCATACAACTGATTAACTTTTGGAATTAACCCAATTTAAAATGGCTGCCACAGCAACTGACCTTTGCAAATAAAGAAATGACTATAACTCAATCAGTTTTACAGAAAATGTGCTAAAATTTAGTCTAGTTGTAGCTGAGAGTCACTCACATCATATACTCATCTTAAAACTGTAGCACAAATTTTTAGAGTCAACCCTTTTTGTCTGTTAGCAAATTATCTCATGAACCACTGGATAAGTGTTCACGAAACTTTTAGAAAGTAATTACTTGACATACGTCTACAACTAATTAACTTTTGGCGTCCATCTGATTCAAGATGGTCGCCAAAGCTAATCAACATTAGCCAGCACAAAAATTGTTATAATTCAGTCAATTTTACAGAACTATGAGATGATGTGGTAGTAGCTGAGAGTCATTCACAACACATACTCTGAGCATTTCATGATATCTAAAAAGTTGGATTGAAGGTTGGCGGTCGATATGCATTCATTCAAAGAATGCTAGGCTTTTAATTTTGTCACTAACTTTAGCAAACTTTAAAACCTTGCAGCTTTGTTGTGGTCATCAGCAGTTCGAATGAGAAAGGCTGCTAGATAAAAAATTTTGCATCACAAATGTAAAGAAAATTTGTGCAATAACAAGCTGAAGCATAGAACAAAGATAAAACTTAAACTGAATTTAAATGGATACATACTTCTGCCATTTCTGTGATGTTGTAATAACCAGCACTTTTTCTGCACTAACGTGGGTGAATTTAATAGCATTGCTTTGAGTGGCTTGTGTTTTTAAACAGGCGTCTTGTGACAAACTGCTGCAGCCACTCCTCATTCCAGTTTGCTTCTCCCCAGAACAACCTGGTAAATACTCTCAAATTAGGCGGCTTAATCTCCCTGTCAGCCTTCATTTACTTCTACTTTCTCACATAGTCTCCCCTATTTTTTATAATACTTTTAAGCATTTCTCTTTCCTGTGCAGATTCTCATTAAGATAAAATCTACTAAACCAAGCTGTCATGAATATTTCTGTGCAGGGTTAGTAATGTTTTGGTGGTTTCTGACTACTCCTGCTGAAGACATCACAATCAGCCAAACACATGCACTCTGTGAGTCATTGAGATGCCATGAAAACCACCGCTGGATTAAGAACTGTCCACTGAATCACAAACAAAACCATCACAATTTAAACATCTGAAGTGTTGATTATCCTGCAGTTTGTTGTCTTAAGCTGTTGGGAACTGGTTGACACACACATTTTTATAAAAACAAACTATTTCAATAGTCTAAAAGATAAAATAAACATCTGTCTGTGGGTTAACCTTTGCAGATTTTGCAGAAGTGCATTGCAGAATGAAGATGCTCAGAAACAACGACAGAAAGGTCAGATTTTACAACCATCTAACATAGGGGCCCCATGTTCAGTAGATGGGCTTACACCCTGAACAGGTATGTACTGTGCAATTACCACACTAGCATGCAATTATAGCTAGGTGCTGTAGCATTAAGTGTGGGAGCAGAGAGCAACCTAAAGAGAGAGACAGCTAGTGTCAGGTGTCAAAATTTGCTTCACCTGACTAATTTTATCTGCCCTACAGTTGTGCAGAACATCCTCAGATATGAGGGCAGACTTGTTGCATGGCCTGTGAGGCAGTGGGTGTGACCAAGCATGGGAGAATGTGTGTAGGTGTGTTTGCCCTTTTAAAAATAGGGCATGTCTGACAGACAACTGACAAATCGAAATGCGTGTGTTTAGGTTTGTCTCAAGAGAAATACACAGAGAGAGAGAGACCGTGTGAATGTGGCTCAGCTGTGTGAGTGAGTGCGACACCTCCATCATCAGAGATAGACAGAATGTAGAAATGACAGGAATTTTGACAACTATGAGTACTGGCTCACGAGAGATTTGCTTGTTTATCACGGCTTGTACATATGGACGTTTGTGAGTCTGTATGCGTGTGTGCACAGCCATGACTGCAGGGTGAGGTGGAGGCCAATGCTTTGGCAGCAGGTCTGGCACGTCTTTCAGGCCCAAACCTGCAGAGGAGAGAGGGAAAAACTAAAGAAGCAGAACGTAAAAAGGTGCGAGTCTGCCTCCCTTCGTCTGTGTCACTTATTTCTCACCATCACTTCGAGCTCCTCGCACTGCTAAGCCAAACACAAGTCAACTCCACATTACACTGAATCCTGAAAGAGGTTTACAATCCATAATGAACAGACCAGGAAGCAGAAAAAGTGTACTACTTTGAGTTAATCAACATCCACACACCCACAACTTAATCTTCAGTGAATCTCTGAGTAGATTTACTTGTTGTTTGCATCTCGCTGGGTGGTCACAGTTTCCACTTGATACAGTTTTATTATGTTCTCTGCTTTATGTTTTGGTTTAGATCCGTATCTGTACATCTCTTCCACAGCAGAACACGGAGCAGGCATATGGGGCACTACTTGTTTTGTTTTGACACTTCAGCCAGGCGCATCACTGCTGATGAATACATTGTATTTCAGTAGTCACGCATCTCAGGAATGTGTTTAAAGTCTATTTGAGGTGCTCTTTGGTTTGTTTCTCTTCCAGCTGGTCACACAGTTTGTTTTCTTTATTTTGATCGAAGCTTCCTGAGATTCGGCACTATGTTCCTACAGTATATCATCATCAGTGGTGCAGGAAGTGCTTAGATTGTATAATAAAGCAAAAAAAATAAACTGTGAAAGTAGCTTCTTACAAATTAAGACTTAATATGTTAAAATATGGCATAAAATCTGTTAGAAGAAAAATGTGCTATAATATTAAGATCTAACAACAGGGATTTACCTTGTTACTTTGCTCAGCTCATTTTGAGCTGATTTCTAGTGGCAACTAATGTTTATTGTCATGATCTGACAATGATTTTCTCCATTTCTCTAAATGTTTGCTTATAGAAATTTTGAAAAATAAAATGCTGTCAGAAATGATAGAAAATATCCACAAATGAAATGCAATTTCTGTCAACAGATTACAACCAACTAATAATTCTATTTCAGCTTCTATAAAAGTTACTTTTTTGTGAAATTACGTGACATTTTTATGTAAGTTCTTAAGATGCTTTGTGTTTAAGACTTTTATACTGAAAGGTAATTCCAGCTTTCAGAAAAATGTAATGCTGTAAAGTCACTAAATTTATTTTTGCAGATGAATTCTTAAAAATTTTAAATGTAATTTATTAATTAAAGGCCTAGCATTCTTTGGAGGAATGCATATTGCCCACTACCTTTCATGCTCTAGTTACAGACTGAGATCGTCTTATGATGAGAAATGTTGTTGAAGCTGTTTTGGTCAAACCCTAAAAATTACTTTATGCGCAGTCTCATGACATATCTTACCTAACCTCATATGATCTGTTCATGAATGTAGTAGGTGTTGTGAATGGCTCTCAGCTACTACTACACCAAATTTTAGATTAATATCTGTAAAAGTCACTGAGGTATAGCTATTTTTCTGTAAGCTAAGTTTGATTGTGGTGGTTGTCTTGAATTGGATTAACTCTAAAACTTTATCATTTGTTGTTGCACAGCCAATAATTGCTTTCTGGGAGTTTCATTGAAATCTGTCTGGTGGTTTTTAAGATATTGACTCCAACAGTTATTCCAAGGTAAGCAAAAATCTCACACAATGTGTTGTGCTCAAAGTGTGGGTTGTGAAAGACTCAGTTACTACCACGTCAAATGTTAACCTAATTTCTGTCAAATTAGCTGAGTCATATGCCTTTTTGTGTTTTGTAAGGTCAAATGTCAGTGGCTGTCATGTTGAATTGAGTCCAAAAGTTAATCAGTTGTAGATCCCCAACCAATTATTACTTTTTAAAGGTTTTATTAAAATCTGTTCAGTGGTTTGTGAGATATTTTCAACAGACTGAGATGAGTTCAATACTTAATGACAAAATTTTAAACACAGAACTCAGGTGACCAATTAGCACTCAAAGTATAAGTTGGGGATAAGTCTCAACTACTATCATACCAAATTTTAGCTCAGTAGTTGTAAAACTGACTGAGTTATAGCCAATTTTATGATTGTTAAGGTTACTTTGCTGTGGCAGCCATATTGAATAGGGTTGACTTCAAAAGTTACTGTAGATGTGCATCCATTGATGACTTTCTGAAAGTTTTATTAAAACGCATTCAGTGATTCTTGAAATATTTTGTTACACGACACACGCACACACACAGACACTCTGCCTTCGTCTTCGGCGGCGGGCAATAATAACTATGCCATCTTGTGGGCTCATCACCATCTGACCTTATAACTCATGAAGTTGGTTAAATTTACGAAGATCAAGCTTGTGGGTTGCAGTTGAAACTGAGTCAAGTGTCCATCGAGGATGTTGTTAGATAAAAGGATTTCCTAAATAACATCCAGATAATACCTACACCTACACAAAAAAACATTTCTAAAGAGAGGATGTGTCCCCTGGGGCAGAAAGTAAATCACTGTACATTGTGACTAAGGCATAAAAGTGGCATTACTGAGTGTATCAACTCCATAACCTCAAAGGAAATCTCTATTCAGCGGCTATAAAAGGACGCCTTTGCTCTCCATTGCCGTTGGGCCGGTTACGGAAAGAAAGACTGGATTAGAAGAAAAAAACAGAGAGAAGAAAAGTGGAGAGCGGACAGGTGAAGTCCTGTGGCGGTGGAGGTTTGCTCAGCTGTGCGGTGTTCTTTTCTGCACCCCACCCATGTTACTAAAGCCTGGGATATCTTTCCATTTCTCCCATCTCCACCCACTCCCTCGCTTGTATCGTTCTCTCGCTTTCATATTTGCACAGGTGAGAGGACAGCAGTCCGATAGGTGTGGGTGGGGGACCTGAAAGTCAGGTTTGCCTAGCTGGTGGAAGGAGTTTTACCTGCGAACATGGGATAGATGGGGATCTGATTGCAGGAACCCAGCCAGCCTTTTGTCTGGAGAGACAGACAGCAAACACACTAACTAGAAAAAAAGAAGGAATCCTGTCAATGAATGATTTAAAGTACAATAATCAGTATGAGCATGAAACATCAAAGTGACAGACACAAATTAAAAGAATTAAGAGCCTAGCGTTCTTTAAAAAAATGCATTTCACCCGCTGCGTTTCATAACAGAGTTCTGTTTCCCAATGGCTGCCACAGCCACATGTTGTTAGTTAATGCTCAAAGTATGTCTTGAGGGTGACACTCAGCTATACTACCACAACAAAATTTAGCTCAATATTTGTAAATCTGGCTCAGTTATAACAATTTTTGTGTTTCCTAAGTTTGGTTGGCTGTGGGGGCCATCTTAAATTGAGTTGACTTCAAAATTGAATCAGTTGTAGATGTACATCTAATGATTACTTTGTGTACTGTAACAGTTATTGTCAAAGATGTTGTGTAATGGATATTTCTCTGAGTGTGTGTTGAGAACAACTCTCAGATATTACCACATCAAATTTTAGTTTAATATCTTTAAAACTGAGTTAGTTCTAGCCATTTTTGTGTTTCCTGAGGTCAGCTGACTGTGGACAGCCATCTTGAATGGATTTGACTCCAAAAGTTAATCAGTTGTAGATGTTGAACCAAAGATTACTTTCTGACAGTTTCATTCAGATCCATCAAGTGGTTTATGAGATAGTTTGCTAACAAACAGACAAATACACACACACACAGACAGACACGGTAAAAAAACATTACTGTGAACTTTTTAGACAGTATTTTAGAGTGAGGCTGGAAAAATGGAGGGTGGAGAAACCAGAAGCAGGTGGAGCAGTTCTAGAGTCATAAGGGCGGGGAGGTTTTGCTGCCAGGGCCAAAAGTTCAGAGCGAGGCAAGTGTGCTGGTAATTCAAGCCACCATGTGCCGTGGTCTCACGTGTTTCCCTTCTTTGTCCTAAAAGACCTGAGCTCAGGTTTCTGCCACATCCAAGCTTCCTAGGAGATGAGGTCCCCCACGCTCCCCCTCTCCTTGTTCGTCTCTTGAGCCCTTCGACCCACCCTGCAAGAATAAACACACAAACACTATGGGCAAACACATACATAATACATCAGCACCATGAGAGAATTGGGCAAACAGTGAAGTGCATGCTTTAAGCATGAGAAACTCTACTTTATCCTGCAACTACAAGCAAAACATATCAAACAAAATGGACAAACAGTGAACAGATGGGCCGAATCAAAGGGAAGCCTTTTGTTTGTCACGCCAAAAATTATGACAAGTTACTCCGTGCCTGTTAAAAATATACTGTCGTGCAATGTAACCAAAGCAGCTAGAGGAATGAGTCGTAAATCACCATAATTATCATTACGCCCTTGTCAGGAGAGTGTCGCTCAGACACATGAGGTGGGATTATCTGACATATGTACACCTGAGGCTATGCCCTCCCTCTCTCCCCTCCCTCCTCTAGGTGAAATTCCACCAAAGCTGCTTGATCTGATTCATAAGTTTGTCAGTGAAATGTAAGTCTTTAGCACCTCAAGGAGAATAACTGAGTTTAAGATTATTTTCATACTGAATATATCTTTACTTCGGTATAACTGTTTGAGCAAATCTGAGAAGCACTTTTGAAATGTAGGTTTCCTGCACCTTGTTTCAAGTCAGTAAACAGGACTGTAACGTTTTTAGTGTTTTTATGGGCTATTTTGCATTATAAGAATTAAGTCCTCATAAAACAGAAACAAGTAAAAGTTAACACAAATCTAACACAAAGGGCTAGTATTCCATATAACGATGCATATTGCTGTGGCAGCTAATTCTTAAGATGTTTTGCTAACAGCACAGACAGATACATGCACACACAGACGTGGGCAAAAACATTATTGCTCCTTCTTCGGCTTTGGTGACAGGTGATAATGATTCTCCTTTAGTGTTGCTGAATACTGAAAGGACACCTGTTGTTTGCGCTAGCACTGTTTGTGTGAGTCTGACTTGGTTTGACTAGCTGTAAACCAGTTGCTGAATATGCAAAAGAGACATTTATTTGCATTAAAAAGATTTTTGAATTCTTGAAGAGAGAAGAAATGATGATGCCTCTTAAAATATTTTGATGACTGATACGAGTTACATGCGTAGAACAAAATAAAACAAAATAATATTCTCTATAGATTTTTATTATTAGTCTTTTTATTTTTTTTACACAAAAGGTCTATGTTTGGAAAAGCACAAACAATTTTAAGTGACCTTGTTTTTAATTTAGAGTGGGATGTTTTGCAATCAGACATCCATCTGCTGCTAAGATATTAAAGTTTCTTTTTTTGTCCCAGTGTGTGAATGTTTTAGCTTGTTTTACTTAATGGTTATGTATCTTGATGTCACAGTTGCTCTCCATGATGCAGCAGCTTGTAGCCTGAGAATAAAAACGTCCTATGAGAACCAAAAAATATCTTTTATCCTGTGTTCTTGTTTTAATAATTACCGAATTTGTCATTATTACTTGCCTTTCATGGCAGCAGGTATTGTGTGTGTGTGAGTATTCATTTGTCTCTCGGTCTGTTAGCAAAATAAAATATAAATAAAATATAAAAAAATAAATGTTAGCAAAATATCTCACGAACCACTGGACAGATTTCAATTAAACTTTCATCTACAACTGATTAACTTTTGAAGTGAACATGAGTCAAAATGGCTGCCACAGCTGACCAATCCTAGCAAACAGAAAAATTGCTTTATTTCACTCAGTTTTGCGAATATTGAGCTAAAATGTGTTGTGGTAGTAGCTGAGACTAATCTCCTACACATTCTGAGCACCAACAGATAAAGCATAGATTTGTTTTAATTTTGGCATGCAAGGCAGAGGGCAATATGTATTCATTCAAAGAGTGTGTCATTTAGATTGTGTTCTATAAATAGACACATCTTAAAATATCCTAACTTCACTTTGCAAGCAGAGCTCTTGCTCAAAAATGTTAAACTTTTGCGTTGTGAGATTCCTTCAGTGACACAGACTTAAGATTTGTTATCACAACACTCACTGAGCACGCAAAGCCTGGAATGACGATGATGTCATCAGGATTTCATAAGGTCTGTGCAATAACTGTCTACACTATCGCCAGCCATCTATAGATTAGACAGTAAATGAGTGTGATAGTGTCTGCATTGCATTGTAGAGGAAATAAAGCTGTTTCTAAAAGTCAGAAGTCTAAAGTCAATTAACTGTGATAGCCATTTTGAATTCAGTCAACTCCAAGGAATAATGAGTTTAAATGTACAGATAGTGATTACTTTCTGGAAGTTCCACTTAAATCTGTCTAGTAGTTCATGAGATATTTTGACAGATGAGTTTAAAGCTAAAGTTTTAAGCAAAAATATTGTACAATGTGTAGTGCTTGAAGTATGTGTTGGAGATGATGCTCAGCCACTGCCACAGCAAATCTTACCTCAGTGTCTGTAAAATTGACAGAATTATAGCCATTTTTGCTTTTCATGAAGTCGGTTAGCTGTGGCAGTCATGTTGAATTGGGTCGGCTCCAAATGTAGATCTACAACCAATGATTACTTTCAGAGAGTTTCATTAAAATCTGTTAAGTGGTTCATAAGAAATTTTGCTAACAAACAGAAACAGTCGACTCCAGTCATGGGTGGCAAAGTTTTAAAAACAGATCTTGCGCAATCAGTTAGAACTTGAGTATGCTTTGGAAATCACTCTCAGCTACCAACACGCTAAATTCTAGCTTGTTATTTGTAAAACTGGTTGCGTTACAGACATTTTTGTGTTTGCTACAGTTGCTTAGCTGTAGCGGCCATCTTGTATGAGGTTTAATCTTAAAGTTAACCAGTTGTAGATGTACACCCAATGATTACTTTCTGTGAGTTTCAATAAAATCTGTTCAATGGTTGGAGATATTTTGCTAATGCTTCAGACAAATGACCACACAGACACAGGTAAAAACATTCTCTCTTGTTTTCATCAGTGGGCAATAATGAAGATTCAGTGTCAGCTTGGAACAGATAAGGGTTAAAGTTTTGGGGAAATAAGTTAAAACACTGTTTTTAAAATTACACTGCAACAGCTCCTTAAGTAATTTATGTAATTTATGCCCACCATTCACTTAATATGTCCATATTCAAATAGTTCTGCTACGTCTTTGTGATGCACATAACCTAAACCTAAATCTGTCACTACCCAGCAGCTGCATAGATATTGATAGATAAGTCTTTCTCCGTGGGAGGTCGTGGATCAGGCTTTCAGACACTGGTAACTCCCCAGTTGTGGCTGACAAGGTGATCAGGCTAATGGTTTCCCACTGGGAGAACAAAAGACCCTGTCATTTAAGGCTGCATAAGCTGCAGAAGGTGGAGACCCCTGCAGGTACGTAGTCACACCTGATCAGCTCATGAATGTATCATGATATGTGAAAAGGAGAAAGAAAATTATCAAGGAGAATGTAAAAAAATGACATGTATGCATTGCTGGAGGGAACTGAGTGACTTGAAATAAGAGACTTGAAAGAGAGAGAGAGGAGGAGAGACTGATAACATACTGCTACTTTAGAGATTATGTTCATCGTATGTGCTTTTATTATTTGGCAAATCTGTACATATCTATGTATATCTATTCATACATGCACATAAGGTGTTCACACTCACTTTGTAACTTGCTCTCCTGGTAAACTGTAAATCACCAGACTGTATTTGGTCATCCGTCTCCTTTATTATAGGAGCCTATAATGTCACAACTACCATGCATTCATTGTTGTAATCTTTTCTTAAATTATAAACAATACATTTCAATTTGTCCTGGATGACTGGGAATCTACACCAGCATATTTCAATTTGCACTTTCAAATTTTTTTCTTGTTTATTGTTTCAAGTGATTTTACTTTTCATCTTTAACATTTTGTTCCTCCATCCTATACTCAAAATGTGCCTCAAAGAACTTCATTTGGAAGATGTCTTTTTGTTGCTGGCCTTGTTCAGAAATGATGAACATGTCATGATGAGTCTGAGCAATTAAAGTGTTTACATGTCAACAAACTGTATTAAAGATCAGAATCCTAACTTTGATTGTTGCTTTGAATACAGCCTTTTTCAAGTTGAAGTAATGAGAAAACGCTGATTAGAGGTTAGCATTTTATTCAGGCTTTGTCTACGCAAAAGCACATGTTTTTCAAAACTAACTTTTTTTTGCCATTTCTAAAAATATCCTTGTAAACATGGTGCCATTTCTTAAAATGTACTTATTCACATAAAAACACTGAAAACAACCCCAAAATGTTGACATAAATAAAGATGGACAAAGCGACTCCATTAACTTCCATTGTTCAAAATACAAGTCAAAATGTCTGTTGTTGTGCGTGCTGCCATATTGTAGTTTTGGACCCACAGTCTCCACACTCGGGGTGGGGCTGACCCTCAAAACTCCTTAAGAGGCTGTGGTATTGTCAGTCACAGTGTAACATGACACTTTATGTAATCCTCGAATAACTAATTGTAATTAAACATGTTTTTAAAAAGTACATATTTGAGCATACTATGTATGAACTATGTAAAATAACAAAATTCACCACCTTATAAAACATTATCTGCATTATAAACATTATGTTGTTTTTTTCTTTGAGTTACAAAAATGTCTCATTCGTTTACATGGATGGCTGGGACTTAAAAATTGTACTTTATGGTGGTGCTTGTCCTTTATGGTTTCAACTTCTGGATTCCGGTCCTATGTCTAGTTATAGTGTATGTTTATGCCCAAAATGCTATAGTAGCTATGCCAAGCTGTATGTGGTGCTGTATCACTGCATTTCACAAGACGTGAAACATGTGTATAAACAAACTTTTGGTTGGGTTGCTGCTATCTTAAAACAACTTCAATCCCAAAAATTTCATAATGGTCTATGAATCTTTACAGTATCATAAATTCATCATTACACAGTTATTTTAGAAGAAATATTATACAACTCCTACTGGAAGTGCCTTAGGTTACATTGGAGGTGTTCCAGCTAGCTGCCACTTCTATTTGTGCTTGCAAATATTCATAGAAATCTGTGTAAATAACTTGCATTTTGAAAGTGACAGTGGTGTAAAGGTTTATAAAATAGTTTTTGAACCATTATTCAATTTCTGAGATGGGTTGTTTTAGAATTACCGCAATCCACTTTGTTCTTGGCCCCACTCAGACTAACTTATTCACATGAAAATGAAGTTAATCGTTTTTGGTTTCCTCACAAGACAGGAAAGTGTTGAAAAGTTATCCTGCTTTCATGCTTTTCTCGTGATGGTTATGTGAAGTGCAGTTAATTTTTCACATAACATTTTCACATAAAATGTATGGAAAACAAGGTTTAAATATAAAAAGAACACAAAGGTTGATGTTCTAATAGCAACATTTATATTTCCTACTTTCCTACAAAGCTGCATTACTTTCAGACAGAAAATATACAAAATCTTCAAGCAAACATTACAGAAGTTGTTCCTTTTGATGGTGTTTTTTTTTTTTTTTTTTGAATGTTGAAAACAGTTGAGCTGCCTAGTTTTCCTATGCATTTTGGAGCCTCCTGGGAGCTTTGCCCTGCAGTGTGGAGGTGTGAATGCTAACACGGCTCAATCTGTATGCCACAGAGGAAAAAACAATTCATGCTAATCTGCCTCCACAGACAGGAGTCCAGTTAGGCCAATCAGGAGAGGAATCATCTGGAGTGGAGAGGGTTCAGAGAAGCCCAGATCAGGGCCCTGATTGCAGCTGGGTGAATTACAGCTCGAGAACAATGACGGCTGCCTGGGTCAGCACTGATGGAGAGCCTCTAACTGCACCGGCACAGAAAGCTTTGACTCACCTGACATTCGTGCACCGATGTGCATACATGCATGAGTATGGGTGCAAACGTGCACATGTACGAGCACTGCCAGCAGAAGTTTTATTACTCACAAAGGTAACAGGGATCAATCCTTGCCAGGTTTCCTCAGTGTCCAAAACGTAACCCTGAGGCTTGCATTTGACCCTTTGCATTTCACTCCCAACAAATAAACCAAAAACAACTCAGCAAGCCGCTTCCTATAAACTCAGCACAGATAAAACGGGAAACTACCTTTGCCCTGCAGCGGCGCATGCAAATCCAGCGGGAAAGGCTGAGGTTTGCATGAATGAAAGAAGGAGGGAGTTCAAATGTTAAGTGTGCACAGGGGAGTTGGAGACAAAATGGGGGTGTCTCCATTAAGAGTTTTCTTTAGAGCACCCACTTTGATCTGCCTAGTCATGATTTTAGAAAAAGAGCAGAAGTGACCACGTGACTGATCATAATTTCTGATTTTGATTGAAAACATTTAATCATTTTGCATCAACCTAAATCTGTAAAAACAGCAGACATTTGATTTAGTTGCAATTTTTGCAAAATTTTCTGAATGGACAATAAACAAGCAAAATTAAAACTTAACACACCTGATAATCCTTTATCTTGTCAACAAGTGGAAAATTGAGTCATTTCGAATTTTTAAATAAGTAAAATCGAAACCAACACAATGGCATAACAGGAAATCATTACAAATGAGTCTAAAATAATTTTTACATCAACACTATTAAAAACATGCTTTGGGTATTAACCTAAATTTAATTTCAGATTTGTAGTCAAGTCAACAGTTTGACTAAATCTCACTGCAATGAAAAGTATTAACATTCTGCAGTTGTAAGTTGTCCGTTTAAAAAAAGGCCTGCTCCTACTTGCAGTATAAAAAGTGGTATTTGGAAAGACTTAATTCAGGATTTGTTTTGTGTGTTTGAAGGTGACTGCACTCTTGCTCCAGGTCCTCTGTTGGAGCTGAGAGGCTGTCTTTGACGTGTGATACGCCGACGAGATTGCTCTCAGCTTTAGAACAGACAGGTGAGTACATGCTGCGCCACGCAGACGCATTAAAAACACAGGTACATAGTCACGTGGGTGACCAGGCTTGTGAAGCTGTGCTGAAGTGTCTATGCAAAGTGGGTATCAGTGGGAAAAGGTATTTCATGAATGAAGTTTTAAGCTGAAGTTTTCTAAAACATACAGGTAGGTTTTTGTCATTATGTTGAGTATATAGGCCATCTCTGATCATTAGATTGGAAACCATGACTACATTACCAAACAGATCTTGTTTTGAATCTCCAGGGCATGACTCATAACACCTAACCCAACACTTAATAGTTTAGAGGTTCTATTGTTGTTGGTTTTCTTTCTTTTTTTTAACTGGTGAGAGCAGATGAGCTCCTTCCAGTAAACCTGTGGGAGTCCTGCTGAGGGGTAGATGGCGATGAGAAGATTTTTAGGGTGCTTAGAGTTTTTGGGGGTTGAGTGGGTGTATTTAGCCCCCAGCAGATTGTCCCCTCTCTCCTTCCATCCCCTCCTCCCTCCTCCTCATCCTCCTCCTCTCTCCTCCCCCTGGCTTTGTGTGCCTTGAGCCCACTCCTCCCTCTTTTGTCACCCGGGCATTCCGCTTTGGTTAGCACACACAATGGGCGCTCAGTGCTCACCCTCCTGACACTGCATTCTGCCTGTGTGCACCAGGGAGTGGGCACAGGAGGGAGAGGAAAAGGAGTCCAGGGGGGAAGGTTAAAGGATGACAGCAACTCACCCCATGTGACCAAAATGCCACCAAGCACCAACTACCACCCCCCCCACAGTTTTCTCCCTTTTTCCAAAGAAGACCATCTAACTTCACCCTTCCATACAGCTGGGCAGTAAAACCAGAGCCAGTGAGCCTGTTGGCATACTGAGAAACAAAAACTCAACCTCACAAGCCAAACAAATGAACAGGTGTCTCTTATGGCTGACTGGCAACGCTGAGCACTGCCTTCATTTGGCTTGCTCTTCTGGGTGCACAGCTACATGTGTGTTCCCTTCATTTTGCCGCTGCTGGGCACACATCCTAAATGGAATTTTAAGACCTGGCTTTGAATCATTTTTGTCTGAAAAATAATCCCCAACATCGTCATCAGTAAGAGCAAAACTGGCAGAGTTACAAGTCCAGACTTTGCTGCCGTGTTTGTCAAAGATTAGGTGCTCATCCTGGCCTCGAGAAGTTTGCTCTGATAATATAATGGCTGCTTTTATTTTGACAGACAATGAACTGCATTATTTTGTAAACAGATACAGTTTCAAATCACAAACAGAAGACTCTAGCTGCTTACTTTCCAATCTGTGTGACATGCACCACAAATAAATGACAATCCTGTGCCATCTGAAAGGATCTCGACCTAAAATTAAAAGTGCAGAGCTTCTAGCCATAATTTAGCTCCTATACGAGGAAGAAACTAGTAATGTTTTAAAGGTACGCATTGCAAACTATGAAATCAAACATAAAACAGGTTATCCTCAACTATATCAAATAGCGCAGTTTAAAAAAGGTTACTCCAATAGTTTTCCAGATATATTGATATGCACTTCTAAAATGCAGGTACGCATTCAATGTAAACAAAACACTTTTATCTGCAACTGTTCTTAACAATTCTGAGTTTAAATACGTTCTAATACATCAAAACTGTCTGACTTCTCAATCCCAAATGGGTCTTCCATGAGCACCATCATTGTTGGCTTATTTTCAGTCACTTCGGCTGCTTCTTTTGGTAAACTAACACATGAAGTAGTTGGCAGCTGAAAACAAATTTTTCTTACAATTTTTTCATTTAGGGACACAAAAAACATTCATATGAGAAAAAAAATAGTAGACATTTTGTTTCTCATTTTCTAATTTTTTTTTTACCGGTTTTCATGTCATCGCAATGACTACCTATAAAGTGTGTGGCAGAAGCTCAGAGGCTGGTGGGGGGGTTAGTTTGGGTTTCAAAGACCCTGCTTGTTTGCCCATATTTCACACCACGGTGACATCTTAAAGCCGAGACAGGCCCGGTTGCTTCACCCTCTCTTTCACTTTCTGAGAAAAGAAGGGGAATTGGGATGTGGGGATGTGGAAGGGTTGGGGAAGGGGGGCTCTGAAATATATGCAAATGGTTCCCCAGAGGGGATACGAATTTTATGGGTTTAGAATGTAGTTCAGCCAACCTGAATAATCAAATGTGGGAACAAAAAAACAACCCCCCCCTCAACC
>JAOXNZ010000221.1:19654665-19665157 GCA_028566095.1 Kryptolebias brasiliensis | reverse complement strand
CAAAATAAACTAATTACCTGCGATACCTTCAGTCTGGTGTTTTGTTAGTATTACACAACATTTCCTGTCACTGTTGCAGTCTCGTTTTAAAAAATCTGCCACAACATGTCTGTTTCTTCCGAAACTTTCAAATTTCTCAGTCTCATCATTTGTCCTATTGTCTTAGAAAAAAAATTTAATGAGTATGGTTTATAGTATATGGTTTTTCATGGTAAATTACAAATAAAATATTTTTCTCCTCATTTTCTAAATTCTTCATGTGTACTTTATTAATACTTCCTGCACTACCCTTATTAAAACACAGATCCAAAAACAGTCCAAAGTAATGTGACATTTTTTGGAATGAAAAGCTGAAACAAGTCATCAAGTCAGAAAAGCAGGCATCTGCAAAGATTTGAAAAGTCAGAGCTAAGTATGGGGGTGAACTGAGAAATATTTTCTGTTTTATTAAAGAGTCTTAAAATTGATATTCAGGCAAGATTTCTGCTACTTCGCCCTTCCACCTGGCCCCGGACTTAAATGCTGATGTGTGTTTTTGTATGTAGAAGTGTGTGTGAAGGGGGAAACAGGACCTCACTGGCCCTTTTGACATAAGCAGGCTTGGAGTTGGAGATGTATAATTACCCTGATCAGGGTGAAATCACAGCTCAGAGTGAGGAGGCAGAGTCGGCCTAATCTTACAGGTGGGTCAGACCCTGAGAGGCTGAGGTACAAGGAACCTGTGGCGTCTGTACTGGAAATCCACGTCAGCGCCACCCATCACACACTATTAGCTGCCATCAAAGCTCTAATTTTACTCTAGCATTACATCCCGCTCCCTGCACCCCCCTCCCTCCCCTGCTGGTCTGGATGGTGCAGCCTGGTGGGAAAACGACATTCAATCCGCTGTCCGCCCCATTCAGGCCAAATTGGCAAATGACAGCTCTCCGCCTCTCAGATTGCTGGGAGTGAAAGCTACCTCCATCACCGTCCGCCTGAGCCTTCAAGGGCTGTGTTGGGGAGGGCAGGGATTAGAGGAAGGGTGAGTGGAGAGGAAGAGTGAGAACCAGAGAGGCCGAGGAGAGGACTGAGGGTGGGTTAACAGCTTCCCTTGTCCTCCTCGGCAGTGACAGTGCAGGACAGAGAACACAGAGAAAAGAAAGAGATGAATGCCTACTCAGCAGATCAAAGGAACTTCCCTGAGTCCAATGGGAAAAGTTGACCTGAGTCCACTAATCGCCCATTTTACCAACCCGAGCTGAGTTGGATGAGAAAGCAACGTTTGGCCTCATGCAGGTCAACAGCAGCGATGAGGCAAAGGTGGATCTCACAGAGACGGGAACAGAAGCATTCTGACACTGGAGCACAGGCCTTTTGGTGCAGCAAGACCTGCTTTTCTTGCTCTCTTCTGGATGTATTCAGACATCAAAAATCAGCCTAGAAGAAAACAAGTGTCTTTATCCTGTCGAAATGCAAGAAAATAACAAATCTATGTGGAAATAAAACCCATGTTTAGACAAACAACAGTTTTCATGTATATTTTATCAACAGGGAAATACACTAAACGTTAGACACTGGCTACACAACTGAATGGTACTCTTATCGCTAATTAAGTGCTAATGGCAGTTCCCCCTGCAGAGAATACTAATTAATGCTCCATTCTTCTGCAGCTTGAGCGCGCACTCCACCTCAGCCTAATGAGGGGAGGCAGGTACGTCTTCTCCCAGGCCGGGTTAATAAGCACAACACAGTGGGCTTTGAGAAGAGAGCCATACCAGGGGGGCCGCTTCCTGTTCCTTAATCTTAATAGACCCCCCTGAAACACTCACAATGAACCGCAGAGGTAATGAAAGGATTGGTCCCATAAAACTCAGAAAATAGGCCAGTTATGTGTCTGCGCAGATACCACCTCCAAAAGTTTTTGTGTGTGCACTTGTGCAGCTTTATTACCATGGAAGGAAATCATATGTAACAGCAAATTATTTACAACATAATCTAAATGTGCATATGTTTTGCGTAAAGATTTTTATTTAGTACTTTTTTAACTTTTTTTCTTTAAAATGATATTGATCATTAGTTGTCTAGAAATTTGAGCCACACATCAGAGCCAATCTAACTATCTCCTGTTTGAGCTCTACTACTGTATATAACAAGAAAACTTTAAATCCTAACAGTTTATGCTAAAGGATCTAAGTTTTACCCTTTCCTCAGGTCTGAAAGTAATGAAAAATGACAGGAGAAAAGACGAGAATAGTGTAAAATATGTTTCCTGAGTGTTTCTAAAGTTGTATTTTCTATTTTACTTTCATTTCTGTTTGATTCTTTTTGCTTATGGAACTTTTACTGTCATATATCGCTTTCCTGTTTCTTTTTCCTCAGGAGTATAAAAAGATTTTAAATAAAATATGACTTAATTTCCAAGATTGAGCATTAAAAATACATACAACATACATGTTTACATGGAATCCAAATTGTACGAAAATAATGAAGTATAGCTTCAAAGGTTGCAGCCTTATTTACTGAATTTTTAAGGTAAGGAGACAATTCAGCAACATTCTGGAAATCCTGGTTACATAATGCTTCTTGTAAAGAGCAAGAATGATAGTTTTGAGATGCTGAGAGCGAGTTTATGATCTATGGATCCAGCTAGTCTAACTCTGAGTTCAGATGGTATTTTTGGTTCCCCAGTTGTCTGGCTTTCAGGTTTCTTGATGGGTGCAAAAAATCTAAGTTCTTGCAAAAAACTTCCTTCAGCCACCCACTTTGTTCTTTTTCTGCTGTCTTAAAGAGACCTTGAGAATCTTTTTGGACGTGGATTTCTGTGGAATTGTTATCAGCAGTCAGTATCTTATGTACAGAGAGAGAAGTTCTTACTGAAACAGTTAATCAGACTGTGGCCAGTTTCAAAGCCAACTCCAATATAAACAAATTTAAAGCAGTTCATACACACTCTGTTGTTTAAAATCTCACACTGCTGTCACTTTTTGCGTTATTTACTGTACGTATAAGTCTATGGTTGTTTGCACAGAGAAACGCCCAAAGGGATTATCTGATAAAAAAGTGTAAAAATCAATACAATTGCATTTGTTTGAACTGTAAAAATTAATTTAATGTAACATTAACAGTGGTGAAAAGCTTTATGAAATGACGTTCACATAGACATGTGTTTTCAGATTTGAGTTGTTTTAAGATAACGTCTTTTTTAAGTCTAGACTAGTTGTTAACTTGATTCTTCAATGAAAACTTCTTTCTGACATCCCTCACATAGCAATCTACAGGTAAGATACTGCTGATAACAACATACAGAACTTCACTTCAATAAATCTAAACTTTTCCTGGGAATTATCTGTGCAATCTGCCACCATGTTTGTTGTGAAAGTGGAATTGTAATGTTTCAATGTAGGCCTGGAGGCCATTGCTTGAAGTTTCTGGTGGCTGTGATGGCAGCAAACTGTAGGTAAAACTAGAAGCATTTGCTGTGTCTTCCATCTTCTTCATCGTCCTCTGTTTCCTTTTCATGAGCCGTAAGGCTTGGAGGTAGGGTGGACGGAGGATGTAAAACCTTGATCTTGATTGTTTTCATTGAAGCTTCTGACTTATTTTCTGCTGACTGGAGGATCTTCGTCATCCTCCCTTTCCTCCTCCTGGAGCCCTGGTGCTGGGACTTCATAGTCTGTGTTGCTGTCAGTGACATCTTTCACATTTTCAGAGAGCCCAAACAAATCATTGTCACTACTGACAGATCAGTCAGAGGGAATCTTTTCCAACCAGTTTCTAAATGATTTCTTCAGCCATCTGAGGCTCAGGGATAATGACTTCAGGTTCATGACCTCCCTCATCATTGTCCTCAAAAACAACAACAACATCACAATCAGCATTATACTGCTGACCAGTAGCCTTGTGTTGATGCTGCTGTTTAGCAAATATTTCTCTCAGTTGTGCAAAGACAGATCTTAAACCCAAGAACAAACCTGTGTTGTGTTGATACATAACAGACAGCTCAGCAAAAAATCTATTTAATAACTTGGCTCTTTAGATACTTGGGAACCAGCTGCCAAAGACAATTTGTTCTCATTTTTAGTTGAGCTAGGAAAAATAGGTTTGATACAAAGATGTGGTATTTGCATGAGTTTTTTTTTTTTTTTACCAAATTCCATAAAGACAAGATTTTCTTTACTGCTCATTTGCTGGAAATAGTTTTTAAAGTCAGAAACTTATTCTTTTGTCTACCACCTCTGCAATTTTAAGCACACACTGCACAATATTTCCCCATGGGAACTGGACTGAAAATGAGTCAGGCTTTCTGGAAAAACCTCCAGAAAAGCCTGGACCTATTGATCAAAAGCACTTTAAAAAAGTCACAGGAAAGTCTGGCTCCTTGGAAGCAATGTATAAAAACAACTAGGAGTTATTTTTGCATAATACCAAATACTTGTACACACTGTGAGCTTTAAAATAATTGAATTCATTAGCAGAAGTCCTTACTTAAGGCAGCGAAGATGAGACATGCATGTTTTTATTTTTTACTTCATCACCAGATAACAGAGCTTGTTGTCATGATACTGAATGATGAAACTGGGAGTAACACAAGAAACACTCAGTTCTGCTCTGTAATAATCTAGTTATCACAAGAAAACAAGCTTTTCTCTCTAATTAAGGAGATAAAACTATCTTAGTTGTATCATAATAACAGAATGTTAACTCGTTAGCTCAAGAAAATCATATTAAAATTAATATTAGCAGGTGTTCTCTGCTTCCGTACTGACTGTAGTTATTAGTACTTAACTTGACTTTTGACAATCATGCATTGTGAGATAATATTGCAGTATAAATTAAAAAATAATAATACTTCTTACTGAAATAAGCAACATGGTGAGGTCTGTTTCCACCTCCCATTTTGACTAAAAGTTTAAATACATACAATTCCAAAACATTGACTTTACTTCTAAAAAGCTAAACTTTGCAGTAATATTTTTAAAGAGTTTGAGTAAAGTTTGAGTTTGAGTTTTTAGTGATTTTCTTTTTTTTTTTTACTGCTGCTAGATCTCACAGCTGCTTTTGATGCAGTGGACCATGCTGTCCTTCTGTCTCATCTTAAACACTATGTTGGTGTATCTGGATCAGGGCTCAAGAGCTTCTCCTCCTACTTGACCAACAGAACTATTTCCTTTAATGCTGGGTAATTTCTCTTCCTCTATTGCTCCTCTGTCTTGGGGGTGTGCCACAAGGCTCCATTCTTGTTCCTCTCCTTTTCTCTCTTTATATGCTGCCCCTTTGATCAGTTATATCGAGATACCACTTCACTTTCACTTTTATGTGCGTGACTTTCAGATTTCAGATTTGCTCATGAAGCCTAGAAGTAGTAACTTTCAAACTTAGTTTATTAATTCTATTGACAACATTAAGCAGTGGCTTCAACATAATATTCTGTTATTAGATGAAGGTAAGATTGAGTGTATCTTTTTCGGTGATGTTGCTCCTTGTAACTTTGATGCTCTGACATCCAAGTTCAAATCCACAGTTAAAAACTTGGGGGTAACTTTTGACAAGGATTTGAAGTTTGATAAACATATAGCTGCTGTAGTCAAGGCCAGCTTTTAACAGTTACATTTTTTAACCAAGGTTAAACCTTTTTTCGATCATCCTGACCTGGAAAAGTGCTTTCATGCTTTAACTACTGCAATGCTTTGTATGTTGGAATCTCTCAATCCTCCATCAGACATGTTCAGCTTGTACAAAAAGCTGCAGCCCCACCCTTAACCAACACTCCCAGCTGTGAGCACATCACCCCCATTTCATTTTCTCTCCACTGGCTTCCAGTCCATTTTAGAATTGATTTTAAGCTTTTATTGTTCACTTTTAAAGTTCTTAATGTCTTAATGTAAAGCAACTTAGCTCTGACCTATGAGTCATTCAGACATTCAAGAAGAAAACATTTACTCTAAGACTAAACCAGCTCTATGTCAACACATAACAGACAGCTAAGCAATGAATTTTATTTTAATTTGGATCTTTTACCACTTTGTTTTCAGCAGTCTGACATAGAGGCAGAGCTGTGTTCCCATTTCATAGCTGAACCTGTTAAAAAAAATACAACTAACACAATTTGACACATAAAATAGTAATTTAGGTCCAATAATGTAATTCCCAAAAAGTTTTTAAGTGATAATATGTTTTTGGAATGTAGTAGTTGATCAACTGAAGGAGAATCGTCTCCTGTATGCCAAAGACAAGAAAAAACTGGAGAACTATTAATCAGTGTTTTCTCTTTTTTGGCAACAAAAAAGGAAATATGAAACCTTTTATTTTCAAGCGTTTGCGTCTGCATCTGTTACACTGCATGGCAGTATGGTGGTGCAGCTGGATGGACTGTTGCCTCATAGCAAGAAGGTTGCAGGTTGGAAACTCAGCTGGGATTTTTCTGCAGAGAGTTTGCACTTCCTGTTGTACATGCGTGGACCTTTGTGGTTACTCCAGTTTTCTCCCTTAGTCAAAAAACACACATTAGATTAATTTGTGATTCTAAATTAGGCATGGGTATTTGTCCCCTTGTGGCCCTGGGACAAACTGCTAACCTGTCCAGGGTGAACCCCACCTCTGGTTGACTGCTGGAGATGAGAACCAGCTTCCCGAGATCCTGGACAGGATCAAGTGGATATAGAAAATGGTTGGTTGATCTTGTCACACAACTTGGATGTTCATTAGAGAACACACTGTATCTGAACAGATAAAGTTAAAACACACTTATGGTAACAGCAGTAAATCTGCAGCCCATTGACATTTGCAATTCTTTTGGCATTTTTCGTTTGTGGTATCATTGTTTCACTGCAGCCTCTTTCAGGTAATGTTAGTTTAATGTTAATCTCCTCCTCATCGGGTGAATTATATGAGATTAATTTATAGTAGCCAGTCTAAATCCTTTCCCTCCTTTCTCCTGATGAAACCTTCATTGTTTTGTTTGTATTTTGGGTTTCAACAACATCTGTCCATTCCAAGACTCAACATTTTTCCCAATTAAATGCATTGCCTGTAAAGGTGGTGTTATTTATGGGGGTTTTTTTCTCCCAGATTTATTTGTTTATTCATAGAAAACTCAGCTTAAATGCTGACTTTTTACCTTGATGTGAAATGTTTTCAGCTAAAATAAAGAAAGGAAATGGCCCAGTTGTTGCAATAGTTTTGAGAAGGACTGTAAACACAGCAAAAACTTTTCTGAGCACTGTTTTATACTGGAAGTCTTTTTCTGTGTATGTGCTCCTTCTATCTAGAAACTGCTGATGTGTAGAAGAAAACAACTTCCATTTTATATAGTTTCCAACCTGCTGAGAGTATGTGCCACAGCAAAATAAATACATTTCCTGTTTGGATGCAGAAAGCTTCAGGCATCAGATTCAAAGTGCTGAAGAATGAATGGGAGTGCAAGTATGTGGGTGCGTGCATGAGCGTAAACATAGATTGAGGGTGGTATTGGAATTACCTGAGTGAGATAATGGTGGTGCATTAGATTAACTTTCAGTCCCTAAATGCAACACATTTAGGCAATCTTGTCCCCCAAAAACATGTCAATGTCTGAAAGGCCTCCCTCTCGCTATCAGGAGCCTCTGGTCCCCCACGCTGATGCAGCTGGCAAGGCGCTACCGTCGACTGTCAAAACGCAGCGCCAGATCTAGTTATAAAATAATTGAATTTTCATATCAGAGGGGACCAGAGTCCCAGCAGACAATAGGACTGCTGAGTCCTCTCTGATATTGGCTCGGGCCCTTTGCCATGCGCATGAAATCAGTATGTTAATGTTCCGCCGTTTTCTTTTTTTAAGGGCACTTGTGCTCTCGCAATGTACTACCGATGCGGTTTCAAAAAAAAAAAAATTGCAACTATTGATAAGTAGGCAGCCAGCAACCCCCTCAACCCCTCCTCCCACCCAACAGGCCCACCACCACCTCCAACCCCCCTCCCCCCTCTCTGCTTACCAAGGCTCTAGACGTTCTCGCACCCCTATCCTCCCCCATTATTAAAATTGTAATTTATTTTTCTAAATCAGAATGACAGCTTGCTTTCTTTTCTCTGCAGCAGGCGGTGAATCACCGAGCTTTAATTACTTTCGTAACTTCGCTGACCCTGTGAGCGCGCTGCTCTGCTGGAGAAAATAGGACCTCCAACAAAGGCCCTCTACCACAGCCTCGGCCGCCTACCGCCTCATTCAGCATGCAAAAATTGATCAAACTACGGATTTCATAAGATTTTTTTGTTAACATTTCACCTCCCGACTTTCTCCCTCAAAACATCGCCGTTCAGGAAAAAAAAAAAAAGAAAGAAAGAAAAAGCCCCGCAGTCCCACTTTCATGACCCACCTTCTTCAAGAAACTCACTAAGCAACCCTAATTCCAGCTCTCCTTCTTCACTCCGCTCACCGTTTCCGAGTGCGTGCTTGTGTTGACTCAACAAGGTTGCTCTGGGTCAAAACAGCCAGAGGTCATACTATCATCAGTAACCTCTTCATACCCAAGCCATGGCCTCGGCAGCGCGAGGTCCTGAGGCCACAGCTAAATCTGATCACTTCACAGATCTTTGACTTGCATCAGAGTCTTCAGCCCAGCAAAGATGTTTCTCCAAACACAGATTGGTTACAGAAGAGAAGCTGCTGAATTTAAAAACATGAAAATACTGTACGGATCATGACACTGACAAGAGGGATATTTTTTGCTTTGTTGCTACAAAGTTCAGGCCTGTTTCTTGCTCACCAAAGATATCCGTATTTGCTTCACATCACTCCATGCCTAACATATTAAAGTAGCTAATATGTTGTAATCCCTGCTATCGCTCTCACCTTCCCATTGGCATGTCTCTGTTTTTTGGCCGTGCCACAGCATGAACCGGGCCTGTGCAGGCACGGTTGGTCTTTTGCTGACTGCCTGATAATTGAATGAGCGATTATCCCTCCCATTAATAGACAATGATACAGAAAGCACTGCCATATGTACAGAATATTAATGAGTGGCTGCAGAGGCCTAGATAAGAGAAGCGCCATGCCGTCGCCGTAATAGGGGTTAAAACAATTTGCCCCCCTACCAGCACCCTATCCTTCCTCACACACACACACACATATTCACACACACACATCCGGCTCCTTCCTCTAATCCTCCACTCTCAACTAAGCAAGCAGCCACAGACAACACCCCCACATCCACCCACCCCTGTGGCCTGGACCTCTGCTTGGTGCTGACCTCACAGCTACCAAGGCCAATCCAGCATTGTGTTAGAAAGCGAGCGGGGTCGCTTGACAACAAAATGTCACGCTAATGATGGTAAAAGCAGGACTTTAGTGTTTATGAGATGTTTTTTATTCTTTTTTTCTTTTTTTTTTTGCAGTGTAAAAGAGATGGGAAAACTTGTTTTGATTAACCTGCTGCACTTTTATTTTTTGAACTCCTCCAGGTATTTTGCCTTCATGTTTTTCTTTTAATCAGCTCAAGAAAACATGCAACAAGCTGAAGCTCAAAGTTCCACAGGAAGGCCTCGCCTCCATGAACTTTTTAAACCGGGAGGGTGGGGGTGCTGCAGAGAGTGAAACTGTTGGGGCACGCTTCATCTATAATTCACTCCACACCAATCAATATCTAACATCTATCAGCAAGGGAAAGCAATATTTCCCCCCCTCCTTTTACCTTGCAATAATCGCGCTTAATGCTGTGAAGTACCTTATCATAGGTCTGGAGGCAAAAGAAAGGCCGGTTGCCATGGCAACCATGAAAGCCATTGGTTTCCTTTTCAGCAGAATAATGAACTTCTCTCCTCTGTGTGTCACTCTTCCACCCCACTCTCAGCCTCTTCGATTAAATTGAAGTCCGCGCGTCCTTGAAAATCCCTCCGTCTCTGCCTTATAATGTGACAAACAAGAGGAAAGAAGAAGAAAAAAAAACCACACAGGAAGAAAAAAAATGTTCAAGGCTCAGCAAAAGCATCACTTCAGTTTGAGGCTTTACAGTCAATATTGTCTAATTAGAGGAAAATCCCCTCTTCATTAAAAAGAGGAACATGTTTGCTGTGAAGTTGCATTTTTTTTTAATTAAATTGCCTAAAAATTTGAGTTTGTTTTGACTGTCAAGAAAACTCATCAAGAGATTTTAAGCAAGAAAACATTGGCTTCAAATCTGTCATAATAAGTTTACTCTTGTGTGGTCATTTTGAATTTTAAAATCTTGCCATGAAAAAGAAAACATAGGTGCTTTGTGTATTTTCTGCAGGAAGGTGAAAGGTGGTGTGAAAAGTATGTTAAAGCCGAAACTATAGGACATAATAGTGAGCTGGAGCTGAATAGATTTCTTTTTTTTTTCTCCTATATATCAATAAAAGTAATAATGTTTTTTCTTCTCTGCCTGTCTTGAATCCGGTCATTTGCTGCTCTCCATATCTGCAGCGTCCTTGAGCGGCACAGACGTCATCTGGCCAAGGACGTCGAGTGTTTTATTCAGTGTTTGGCTGCGTGATGGTCGATTGAAGAGGAGGAAAACAG
>JAOXNZ010000221.1:19584304-19596977 GCA_028566095.1 Kryptolebias brasiliensis | reverse complement strand
ATAAAGGATGGACAATTTTATTATCATAATTCATTTTTTGAATTGCCAAAAAATTGGTATAGTTTTTTAATAATGTCATTTATTGTAAAAGAAGTTGAGATCATACATTTTGTTTTATATCTACAATGAATGCAGCAGGAAAGGCGTTTGGCCAAATTTAAGGTTCGTCTGTTTAACGACGGAACTTTGTTTCATAGCTGTTCCGACGTGTTGCTGCTGCGTTGCCTGGGATGGACAGCACACCAGAGAAAAGCAAAGAGGACAGTATCCTTTTCAAGTTACTCTCAACTGAAATCTTTCTCGTGTGAAGTCAGCTTTGGCATACACCAAATACTGGATTCTGTAGAAAAACTGGTAATGAGGAGCTCATGTAGTGTTTTGGACCACTACCTACTGGAGAACTCACTCAAGGACTTTTTTTATTTGTTTCCACACTAAACAGTACCTTTTGCAAGGATGGAATAACCTGCATTTTGTTGATTTATGGGTAAAAACTTTGCATTTGCTGATTCAAACATATCTTTTTCTTTTTAGACTACTGTTTAATATTTACATTTATACAGAGGTGGATAAATTTGTTGGTGTCCTACCACAATAATAAAAAAAAGAACTGATGTGACTGGAGCCAAAAAAGTTGTCTCATCAGTCCCAGAAACTTTGGGGCTTGTCAGTATACATTTTGGCAAATTCCAGTCTTTTTTTTTATTTGTGCGTTTTTCTGGCTCTCCTGGGTCTTTTATGAAGTCCAGTATGATTCAAAACGCATCAGATGATGTGATCAGAAAGTGATGGACGTTGACCTTTGAGCTCGAATTGAGTGATTTGGATGGTTTCTGTGGCTTTTTTATCTTAAGATCCACACTATCCATCTGATCAACCTGGGGTTGCGTCCATGAATCTTATACTTTTTAATAACTTAGACATCTGTGGTCAGAGGAACATGAAGCTGCTTGGAAATGGTCTTTACCTCTCAGCATGGATATCTATAATCTTCTCCTCAGATAGCTTACACCTTTGCTTTCTCTGCTCCACGTTGGATGTGGTGCACAAAATGATCCTAAACTACCCAGTGGCTTTGTTCCCTTTAAATAGACTGAATGTCTAATAAAAAGCTGGAAGGCACCTGTGATCAAACACTTAGTTTGAAACATGACTATAAAGCAAGAATTAATGGTCTCTTCAAGGCTACCAACAAATTTCTATACTATTTTTGCATATTTTTGTAAAATAAACAAGATATCTCTTCACGATTTGTTTTTGTTTTTCACATACTAAAAGTTGCAGACATATGTTAGAAAATGGCTTTTAACTGCATCACTTCTCATTAGAAATCAGTTATTTTTGTACAAAACATAAAAACTGTATGTATTTACTGCAGCAGTGGTTCGGATGACTGTATAACTAAAAGTTCCTCTGACCTAAAGCACACTTAGTTCACTGACGTGGAAATGAGTTCACTGTTCAGAGAATCAGACGGCACCAAAGAAAATATTGAAGTGAATCTTGCAACTCATTGAGTATGTTGCTTAACCCAGCTTGCCTCAGTGATCGACATCAAATTGGAGAAGCAGCCAGAGATGACTGTAACCGAGAGCAGCTGCTCCTGCTAGTACACTTCATCCCCACCCAGCCTGTCCCCACCACCACCACCACCACCACGCCAATAGCTTGTCTCTCAGTGGCCACTCTCTCCACCCATGGCACCCTGCTGCTACGATGGAGAGCCTGTCTATTTTTTTTTTTTCTCTCTCTCTCTCTCTCTCTCTCTTCCTTTTCAACTCAGTGACTTTTCAAAGTAACCGTGTGGATGTGCATTACTGTATTGAATCTGATTATCTTTGGGTAAAAATAGTTCCGAAGCAAACTTTAAAATCAGAGAATAAGTTAAAACGATATGTTTTCATCCAGTTGCATGGCATTATATAGGATTGCAGACCGACATAGCTAACCGCTCTTGAGTTATTGCACAGTTCAGATTCTTAGTGCTGTTACTCTTGTTGTTGTACAGTTAAATTGCTTGAGATTGTGTAAATGACCACAAGGTTTGATTCTCTGACGCGTGTATTTTTATTTTTTATTTTAGGAGAATTTGCCTGAAAATGTTTGATCTCTGACAGCTCATTTCTCACATTTCCTCTCTCATTTTAAGGAAGTACAGACGAAGTCTTACCAGTGAGCCTGTATCAGTTTGAACTACCAAATTGCCACGTTTGACTCATGTTTTCTTTTTAAATTGAAGAGGATAAGTGGAACCATTCTCTCTCTCTCTCTCACTTAAATGTCTTTAGAGTTAAGCTGCCAAATACATAAGTTGTGACAAAATTAACAAAGTGTCAGTTGACATTTACAAAATGCGCAAAAATGATTAATAACAAGGGAATACAAATCATCCAAGGGAAGTCAGTCAGTCTGAATTAACAAGAAAGGTTACTAACCTTAAACTTTGTCTGCATTATAAACTTTATTACCTGCTGTAGATGTTGAATTTGCTGCATATTAACATGTCTGAGGAGGAGTGTTTGGGTACTAAATGGCCCATTTTGTCACTTCGATGGAGCGTTGTCACCATGGTTGCTATGTGATGTAGCCGCCAGGGCGCCAACAGTTTGTGTTGTGTTGATTACACTATTACCAAGCAGCATGCTCACCATGCAGGATTTCTATGGATAAGAACACAGATGCCTTGCTTGTTTGTTCACCATGTTGTGCACTGAATCAAGCCACAATATTGTAAAATATCAAAGGAGCCTGCTGACTGGTTCGTGGCTTCACTAGTTGTTTTGTAGAGCTGGTAGATAGATGTCCTCAGATGCAGCTGGCGCTTACTAACACCCTTGCTATTTAAAAAAAAAACAAAAACACAAGTGCAGAGAAGTTAGTTGCAGTATTCTTTACTGTGTTCCTTTTTGCCTGTTTCGGACTGTTGGTTTTATGCATTTATTTATTTTATAACTTACAGATGACATTGTACGCTTGACCAAAACGCCAGACTCTGATGAGCATGTTGAAAGTTTATTTTATTTAATTTATTGTTTGCGTCTTTGCTGAGGCTCCACCTAAAGGCGACATTTATGCCTGGTGATGTTTTCTCCTGTAGCTTGGTTTATACTCGCAGGTAAAAGCTGCCCCATCTCCACACACACAGTTTAACACAATCAAGCTAATATTTAGAGCACAACAAGAGACACTGCTCATTTACTGTTGCTTGTTTTAAAATGTCAGCGTTTAAAAAAAATATATATATGAATTTGAAGGTTTTAAGTATTTAATTACATTAAGAACCAACATTTTATCATAAGCAGCTCTTCTATTGTCACTGACTAAATACGCAGCTTTGTGCTACTCTGAATTGTGTCTGTCTATTTGAAATATGATGTCTACTCGTGTTTAGAAACGTTTGTGTGAATAATGTACTATTACTATCTTATGTATAAAAAGGAGAGTTAACGAAACACATGTGTAGGCCTATCATGTGAAATAAAATAAAGATATTTCACCAAAATGCAACGGCTGTGACGTCTTTCTTTATGAAGCGCTCTGGTAATCGATACAACATGACACATTCCATCAGTTCAGGTACAGTTAATTCACCTGGACTAAATGTGAGAAACCTGTCTTGGCTAGGTGTGTGACAAACGTCAGCAAAGTAGAGTGAAACTATTCACTTTATCAACGGCATGAAGTATTACAACAGAGAGGCGGGGCAGAATACTACAGATTGTATAATAGAAACTTCCTGACTGCTGACTTAGAATTATGAATTAATGCTCAGGGTGTGTGGCTGAAAATGGAAAAGTGTGAACCAATGTAACCCTTATAGGCATCAGTGAGGCTACATCTGGGTCTGGTACCTGGCTGTGTAACTAACAACATGCTGGAGACTGTCTGGAGGATAACAAAAGGCAATAATTATATAAAATAAACTGGACTGATAAGAGAAGTATGTGGGAGGCTCCAGAGACTGGGTGTGTGAGGATTGCTCAGGCTTCATGCCCCCAGAACATCGTGACCAAATCTGACTGGAATGTAAATAAAAGCAGAATGAATCAGTCAGCATTTGCTCTGGTGTAGTTTTAACGGGATAGCCATAATAGTTCTGAATAAATCTAAACTAAAGGTCACAAATAGAGGCTGATGATTATTTAAATAAAGGTGAGCAAAATATGGCCGAGGCCAGAAACGGCCCTTTAACCGTCTCGGTCAGGCCCGTGACGTCTTCAGAGGAAAACAAAGCAGTTATTGAATCTTGTGACAAGTGGAAGTCTTTATTTTCATATTAAGTCTACACATGGCCCACATTTAAACCAGAATGTTCAGAAAGTTTTGACCTTAGCGGTGATGTAAGGTTCTCCTGGAATACAGACCCCAGTGATGTTTAATGACTCTTGCAAATTTCAACTAAATGTAAAGTCTAGTTGACTTAGATGCCAGAGGGCTGCTGTTTGTGCTAATTTTATATAAAATAAAAATATAAAATAAAAGTTTTTATATAAAATAGACCTACTTTTTAAAAAAAATAATCATAACCATTTACATTATTTATAACATAATGAAAATGTCATACTTTTAGACTAAGCAGTGTATTATCTCATGAATCACTGGATGGATTTCAATAAAACTTTCATAAAGTAATTATTGTCCCTCTACAACTAATCAGTTTCTTTCAGGTCAACCAAATTTAAGATGGCCGCCACAGCTGAAGGCCAGTAGTCAACAGAAAAATGACTATGAATCAGTCTATTTTGCAGATATTGAGCTAAAATTTGACGTGGTAGCTGAGAGTCGTTTACAACACATTTTCCATTGATTTTAGCCTAAAACTTCAGCTCAAGATGGCTCCCACAGCCAACTAATCCCAGAAAGGGAAAAAAAAAACTGGTTCTAACTCACTCAGTTTTACAGATATTGTCCTAAATAAAAACAATAGGTGTTGTTTTTAACAGGGCTGTAAGCTACTTTACTGTTCAACTTGTGAATAAAAACAATCCGTGGTCGGGCTCTCTGGTCCCTTGTGTCGGGGCGGGGCTTCTTTTCCAGCACGCACACCTGGATTCAGGACGCGCTGTGACGTCAGCAGGTATTGTTCAGAGGAATGGCGCAGGAATGCAGCTCAGAAATCCGGCTCGACCTGTCCGGTGATCGGCGCGCATATATCAGTTTGAACCGAAGAGAGGCGACGGCTCACAGGAGGTAAATCTCACCGGCGCCGAGGAGCGTTTATTTACACCTGACTGAGTGAATTTGCGCGGAAAAACCCCCCCAATAATAATAATAATAATGTCAGAACGCAAGAGTATTTTGCCCGACGAGGAGGCCTTCGCCAACTTCAAGAAGCAATGTTTATCAACCGAGTACTGGCAGAACAAATATAACAAGAACGATATGCAAGTTTGGATAGAACAGTCACCTGGAGCACAACAGGGGAACCATGTTCCTAAAGTCCACAAGATAAAGGTAAGTTCATTTTATTAACTATTATTATTAGCGTAAAGCTTGACTGGTTACTTTAAAGTTAAAGGTAAGTCTACAGAGGGCACCCCCAGCCGGGCGGCGGCCATTTTGAGGGACTAACTGTTGGGAAACACTTCAGGTTTACAGAGACTTTGATTCTGTGTGTGTGTGTTTCAGTGTAAGATGGTGATGAAAGATGTGTCAGCTGCCACCATGTACGACATTCTTCACGACGGCGAGTACCGCAGGACGTGGGACCCCAACATGCTGGAGAGTTATGACATCGCCAGGCTTTCTGAGAATGCTGATTTGGGCTACTACTCCTGTGAGCGCTGCAGTTCTTTGTTGCACCCTACTTGTAATCTTCTGTGTGTTTGCGCAGCTTTAGTTCAGTTTCATCTGCTGCGCCAAGGAGACGTGCATTTCAGAATGTGGCGTAACTGTCACAGTTAGATGCACATAACTTATTAACTTTTGGAGTCTGCTCCATTCAAGAAGGCTGCCAAGGCCAACTGACCTTTAAAAAAAAAGGCACAAAAATGGCAATAGCTTGGTCAGTTTAACAAATACTGAGCAAAAGTTTTGTGTGGCAGTAGCTGAGACTGATCCCAACACATACTCTGAGTGCTGACAGATTGCATAAGATCTTTGTTGTAACTATCTGTCTGTCAGCCAAATATCTCATAGAAAAATTCATTCAAATCTCACTGGACAGATTTGAATGAATCTTTCAGGAAATAATCATTGGCTGTACCTCTATAGGTAAATGGTAAATGGCCTGCATTTGTTTAGCGCTTTATCTAGTCCAAGGACCCCAAAGCGCTTTACACTACAGTCAGTCATTCACCCATTCACCTCACATTCACACACTGATGGCGGTGAGCTACATTGTAGCCACAGCTGCCCTGGGGCAGACGGACAGAAGTGAGTTTTGGAGCCATTCCAATTCAAGATGGCAACCACAGCTAAATGACCTTAGGAAACACAAAAGTGGCTATAATTCAGTCAATTTTAGAAACATAGTCCTAAATTCTGGTGTGGTAGTAGCCGGTAGTCATTCACAACACATATTCTAAGCATGATATCTTGCATGAGGTTGAGCTTAATGTTATTTTTCATATTTGACCAAGACTAGTCTAAAACTCTTGCATGAAAAGTGGCAGGAAATGTGTTCTTTCAAGGAATGTAAGACCTTCAGATAAAACCTCCTTGTTTTTCTAACCAAAACCTTTTGTCTAATATTGTTCAGTCATCGCTCTTTATTTTCCATTTCTGCTTTTTTAAAACCTGTTGCTCCTGTTTACACTTTCTTCAGCCGAGGATTAAGTGGCTTCTTGTTACGCAAGTGTGTTTGTTGTCACAACAAAAGAAAGGCATGGCTGTCAGAGTGGACATTTTTACAAGCTTCTTCCCTTCTTTTTCCTTCTCTCTGCAGGGCTTTGTCCAAAGCCGTTAAAGAACAGAGATGTTGTGACTCTGCGATCGTGGCAGGTGAAGGATGATGAATACATTATCATTAACTTCTCAGTCAAACACCAGGTACGCCACCTCCTTCACAGAAAATCCATCGTTTCTGCAGCTTTTTTGACACTTACGTATGCGTCTTAAAGCAATAGATCCGATCTTTGGAAGTGGGATTATGTGAGAAGGTCATGAAAAATTAATATCTTACCTTGTGTGGATAGCTCTTTGAATGATTCAGTTGGGGGAAATGAAGTTGAATTCTGACAGAGCAAACAAGCTAACGGTAAATAGGACCAGCACCAAGTACAAAAAGGTTTGCTGCCGCCTAAAAACTTAATTCACAAAATATCATAGTGGTTAATGCAAACGCTGTTATTAGTAACATTTACACCGCCGTTGATTTTATATGATATGGTTATAGTGACAGCAGCAGCTAGTTGTAGCAGTTCCAGTGCAGCTTCGCTCACGTCCAGCTGGAGTATCAAAATACACTATTTTGCAGAAAGTATTCACTCGTCTCCCTTCACACACATATGAACTTGTCTGACATCCCATTCTGAATCCATGAAGTTTAATATGATGTTGGTCCACACTTTACAGCTATAACAGCCTCGGCTCTTCTGGGAAGGTTTTCCACAGGTTCAGGAGTGTTTATGGGAATTTCTGACCGTTCTTCCAGCAGCTCATTTGTGAGGTCAGACACTGATGTCGGACAGAAGGCCTGGCTCCCAGTTTCCACTCTAATTCATCCCAAAGGTGTTCTATCAGGTTGAGGTCTGGACTCTGTGCAGGCCAGTCAAGTTCTTCCACACCAAACTGACTCATCCATGTCTTTATGGACCTTGCTTTGTGCACTGGTGCACAGGAAGGAGCCATCCCCAAACTGTTCCCACAATGATGGGAGTATAAAATTGTCCAAAATGTCTTGGTATGTTGAAGAATTAAGAGTTCCTTTCACTGGAACTAAGTGGCCGAGCCCAACCCCAACAAAACAACCCCACATTATAATCCTCCCTCCACCCAACTTTACACTTGACACAATGCAGTCAGACAAGTGCTGTTCTCCTGGCAGCAGTCAAACTCAGACTCGTCCATTGGAGTGTCAGACAGAGAAGCGTGATTCGTCCCTCCAGAGGACACGTCTCCACTGCTCTAGAGTCCAGTGGCGGCGTGCTTTACTCCACTCCATCCAACACTTTGCACTTGGTGATGAAAGGCTTGGCTGCAGCTGCTCGGCCATGGAAACCCTTTCAATGAAGCTCTACACTCTGTTCTTCAGCTGATCTGAGGCCACATGAAGTCTGGAGGTCTGTAGCTGTTGATTCTGCAGAACGTTGGTGACCTCTGTGTAGTATGTGCCTCAGCATCTGGTGAGCCTGTGCTGTGATTTTACGTGGCCTACGGCTTCATGGCCAAGTTGCTGTCATTCCCAATCGCTTCCACTTTGTTACAAAACCATTAAGAGTTGACTGTGGAATATTTAGTAGTGAGGAAATTTCACAACTGGACTTATTGCACAGGTGGCGTCCTATCCTGGTACCACGCTGGGATTCACTGAGCTCCCGAGAGCGACCCATTCTTTCACAAATGTTTGTAGAAGCTGTCTGCATGCCTGGGTGCTTGATTGTTATACACCTGTGGTCAGGGAAGTGATTGAAACAGCTGAATTCAGTTATTTTGATGGATGAGTGAATACCTTTGGCAAAATAATGTATTTCTGCTAGAATAACCATGTAATGCAAAACTAACGGTGATGTTCACATGAACCACTATTACTGGAAAGATGGCAGCAATCCTCTTTGGTCTTGGTTCTATTGTGACTAGCTGTAAGCTCATCAGTCCAGTCAGAGTTCAATTCTTTTCTCCAAACTCGGCTTATTTGAAGAGCTTTCTACAACAGGTCAGAACAGGTATTTGTTCATATCCTGTCTATGGAAACGCAGTTACCAGATTTTAATTATCCTGATTGCTTTATGTAATCGTGTTGACATAAAATAATAGGTTTTTGTGGAAGCCTGTTTGTCCTCATTGTTTTGCAACTGTTTTGGCTCCATCACAGTCACATCCCCCCCGCAGCCATCTTGTCAGAGCCGTTTCCATCCAGACTGGATATTTCATCAAGCCCATAGGACCAAATAGCTGTACGTTCATCTACCTTTCACAAGCTGACCCAAAGGGTAAGAACATCCACCAATACTTCCTTTAATTCAGCCTGAAAATTCTTGCTTTACATTAACTTGTGTTTTTTGTTTTTAGGTTCTCTTCCAAAGTGGGTCGTGAACAAAGCATCTCAAGTCCTCGCCCCTCGGGTACGTATCATTGCACACGTACTGCCACAGCTATCAAGCTCACTAGATTTAAAATGGTTAAAAGTTTAGTTTAACACATGTAGTCAGTGTCGGCATGTTTGTCTGTGAGGGTGTGTGTGTCCGTGAGAATGTAAAAATGTGCACAGCAGGCGTACACATGTGGGAGTGGGAGTTTCATGCGTCTTTAAAGGACAATGGTAACCATAGAAACACAAATGAAGGGCCTGCCCAGGTAGGGCCTGCTGCTGACAAAGGAGAATCTCAGCTCGAGGTGTTGCCGGGTCTCCCAGCAGAACTTGTTCCCCAGGTTTCAGATCTTGCGTAAATTGAAACTGTTTAGAGGGAGCTTTATATGTGTGGTTGTGAGAAGCTACCACTGTTTAGATAAAAAAAAAAATCACATTATTATTATTGTTGTTGTTATTAATACCAGTAACAAAAACGCTGACAGTCTGAGAAAATATTGTACGAGGTCAAGTTTACAGAGATTAAAGACTAAACTAAAATGAAAAATTGCCATGCTTAGGTTCTCCTTAGAATCTGTGTGTCCAGCATGATATTTACACTGTTTCTTTTCAGTTATTTGCTTTATTTTCTGTCAGGCTTAAAAAAAAAAATCAACTGGTTACAAACTTCAGAAATGATTAGTTATAAATCAGGAGAAAAATTGAACAAAACCAGCAAACAGAATAAAACTGACATAAATTATGGTCGAACTTTGAAAATAACGTTATGTGCGTATGCATGCAGTGTACTGAGGAAGACTCTCAGCTACTAACATATCAAATTTAAGCTCAATATCTGTGAAAAAGACCAAGATGTAATCATTTGTTGTGCTGGCAAATGCTGATTAGCTGGTGGCCACCTCAAATCAGGTTAATGCCAAAAGTTAATCAGTTGTAGGTGAACATCCAGTGAATAATTTCTAGGAGTTTCGATAAAGTCTGTCAAATGGTTCATGAGATATTTTGCTAACAGTCACACAGTTGGCTCCAATCGGTCATGGCAAGGTTTTAAAAAACAGATCTAGCGTGACCAGTTAACGTTCAAAATATGTAATTGGGTTGACTCTACTACAACCACCCCCAATTTTAGCTCAGTATCTGTAAAAGTTACTGAGTTTTAGGCATTTCTGTGTTTGATAAGGTTGATTAGCTGTGGCAGCCATCAATCAGGTGAACTCCAAAAGGTGTCGATGCAAATCCAATGTTTACTTTGAGAGTTTGATTAAAATCCGTCGTAACTTTCAGACAGATGCACAAAGACACTGGTGGTTACATTATTAACAACAATGACTAAAACACACCCTTTAATAAAGTTTTGAGTTGAAACTAAAAAGATCTGCACGAAAATGTAGGTCCTCCACCTCATCTAGTTTGTGTAATCCTGCTGAAAGGTGGCTAAGACATTATGAGTAAAAACTTTTTTTCATGGTAGTTTTGACAAATAAATTGGGTGAACATTTGTGCACGGCTTCGTAGTAATTTGTAAATCGAGTTTTAGATTTAATTCTCAGGTACACTGAGTCAGAGGGCTGTGATTTCTCACAATCAGTGAAACACCTTCCTTCTGTGTCAGTAATCAGTGTGTTTGTTTGTTTGTTTTTTTGAGTGGGGGTTTTCTCTTTCGTTTTGTTTGCTGAGAGTGAAGTTGTGGAGTATTTCTAACTGTCAAGCCCTCTGATAATCGCCTCCGTTGTCGCCAGGTGTTGAAGAGTGCCCACAAGGCGGGACAGAACTATCCAGCGTGGAAGCAGAAGAACTGTCCCAGCAGGAAGCCGTGGCTCCACCCGGAGCAGAGCAGCCTCCCCATGATGGATCACTCCGAAGTGTCCATACAGAGAGCCGACTCGCTAGAAAACGTGGACGAAAGCTTCAAGGTGGACAGCCAGGCTGGCGAGGACAGCAGCTAAAATCACACGAAGGAGGAGGAAGAGGGAGTGTGGGAAATAGACTGTATAGATAAAAAAAAAAAAAAAGACATTTGGACTTGCAACTCTGACAACCTAATACTTGAGTTTTTCCAAATCAGTGTGCCTTATTATTGGATTACAAAGAGCATGAAGTGTTTACAGTTGTCTTAACGAGACAGATAGTTTTCATTCACCTCAATCCAGCTGAGCTCCTGTACCAAGGGGTGGGCTTTTATCGTGACCGTTGAAGCAAAACAAAGCATAGCTGTCTACTAGTGACTTGAATGTCTGTTAATTGTTATAGTAATTGGTGAAAACTGACTTTTTACATGTTGAAGCTCTTACGCCTCAAAAACTCGCCTTTTATGTTAATTTGGTCAGTCAGAATGAAGAATCACTGGTTTTGTTATTTGAACACAAAACCTACAGTTGTTGAGCTTAATGCAGCCAAACGCCACAAGATTTTTTTTTTTTTACTTTTCCTGTTAGATTTTTGATGAAGGCTTAAAAGGTTTGTCGAGATTAACCGAGAAGTTGTGCAATCGGTGAGCAAATGCTAAACTCTCACTAGCTCCGACAGAAGAATGTTAAAATATAAAATTGTAAATAGTGTTTAGTCATTTGAGTATCACTTTACCTAAATTGTATTTTATTGTATTCATTCCTCTAAGCTGAAGACGTCAGGATGACTCTACGATGAAGCCCTGCAGGCTGAGATTCAGAGGGTCTTTTTTTGTTTTTGTTTTTCTTGAATAATTTGAAAAAGCTTGCAGATTTGACTATTTTTTCAAATAAACCTGACAAGCTTTGTAAGCGCTGTCGCTGTGTGCATTTTTCCTGCGTCATTCAATCTCAGGAGAAACCAAACTCAGGTCAGCAGAACAAGTTTCACCACTCCTACCAGTTGAAACCAGTTTGAGTCCAACTCTGGGGAAGGTCTTTCTAGTTCACAAGAAAATTGTTACAGGAGTTTGAGCCTTTTTATTTCTCATCTTTTCAGTGTCATCTCCTCAAATCGTACTTTAAAACTAGTTGCATATATTTTCAAATGTTTGGTGTACAAAAAACAGAAATGCAATAGGCAGGTATTTATGACTGAACTGCATACACATTAGTTTTGTTTCTGAATCATCCTTTGTGCTGATTTATAACAACTGAAGGTTTTTCCACAACAAACTGAAAAACTCTGAAAGCACCGGACGGTCTTTGGTCAGAATTAAAACCTCCAAACAAACAAACCTTTTTACAAGCTTCACCACGTTACAGCTGAAGTAGCACACTTTAATACCACAATACATATCACAGCTGCTAACAGTTTAGCACCTAAAATATTCAGCTTCAAAACTGGAAATAATGAATTATCCCAGCGAAGAGCACGTAAAACCTTTTAACACATATGCTGGTGTAGATTATCAGTCATCCAGGACATGGTAAATCCAAAAAAGGTTAAAAACAAAAGCAATTGAATTGAGAAAGCTCCTCGGATGAGAAGCGAAACGTCTTCAAACTACAAATTGAAGTCCAGTTGCTTTTGTTT
>JAOXNZ010000221.1:19567345-19579103 GCA_028566095.1 Kryptolebias brasiliensis | reverse complement strand
CATAAATTTAAAAAAAAAAAAAAAAAAAAAAAAAAGATGCGTGAAAAGGAGAAAAGTGTGAGCCGAGGAGGCAAACAGAAGGGGGACCCGAACAGAACCCGATCCACGGTGAGTTACTTTGGTCTTGATTTAGACAGAGAGAGAAACGGATCTCCGTGCCCAAATCATCCAGTAAGACTGTCAGATGGGCCATTATTTAACTGGTTTGTGCCTCGGAGTTGCAAGGGATTCAGTTATCAAAGAGGAAACTCTGCTTCTTTCTTCTTTTTTTTTTTTTTTCCTGTTTTTAGGCTTGAAGTTGCCAGTCTGAAGCCAAATCCTTTGTGCATCAACAGGTTGGCCATTCACATAGTTTCACGTTTTACAGCCTTGTGTTGGAGCATTTTAATCTTTGAAATCAATAAAACAAACAGGAGAACAGGGACTTAAACATCAGATAGTTGGTTACTTTAATACCGTCCTTTTAAAACTTCTTGTGATCTTTGAAGTGATCTTGATTAACAGGTGTCTAGAGTTTCTGATTATTTACGTTTGAAATTTGGTTGTTTCTTCACTCATCTTCTGTCCAGTCTTGTGACTTTATATTTGCATTGTTTGTGAGCTTTAAAACTGGAGAAAGTGGCCATGAAGACAAGAGAAAAGGAATCAGGACTAAAGAAACTACAAACAGTAATTGAAAGATGTATCATCCTTCAGCTGGTCCACTGTGTGTCAAGTTTTCAGCTAATAACACTTTGGGAATGACTTTGTTGGTGATAAAATGCTTTTATATGTCAAACTGTGTTTTATTATTTAAAAGAAGTTCATTTAAATTAATAAAAAGGACTCAATGGCTTTGACTGATACTAGGATTCTTTAATTGAGGCAGAGGTAGATCGATTAGTGGGCGGTTGGCTTAATTAGCCACCGTTTGACACTTTTAATTAATCATCTGTCAGCCATTCCTGTGTGTACTTAAGGTGGTTTTTCACTAAGTTGTGACCAGTTGGCAACCAGGAGGGAATCTGAAAATTGTCTTGAAACCTTCGCGGGGGGTTGCCAGTTTCTTCACATGAGTCGCAGAGGCTCCAAGTCTTGAATTTTGATGTTCAAAAAAATTTTGCGACAGATTTTAGCCAAATTAGACAAAAGGTTGTAGGCATCTCCAGCTTAGCTCAAGACGGTTAGACAAAAAAAACATGCCCAGGTCTAAATGCTACACTGAGGATAAATAATAATAATAATTACAAAACTGGTCCAAATCTGCATACTGTAAGGATCTGAATATTTTTGTTGAATTTCTTACTGTTATTTCTGGTTAGGTTTTGTTTTTTCCTCTCAGTAATCTTGATTTGTGGTTTTTGTAGATTTGTTTATTTGTATCTGGAGTTGTGTTTTGTTCATGTGGTTCATGGATTCTGTTCATGTCCTTCTTGAGTTTTGTTTCTGTGTGATCTGTCTTGTGTGTTTTTGGAGTTCAGTTCTCTTTGTGGCCTTTATTCTATCTGTAGTTCGGTCTGCTTGTGACATCTTTAGTTTCATGAGTTCTGTCTTCATGTGTTTCTGTACTTAGATTTAGTCTTCCATATTTCTAGTTTCAGTTTCCAGTGTGTCCCAGTGTCATTTCCATTTTGCCCTCAGTCTGTTTCTGTGATTTTTTTTCCTCGTCAGCCCAGCCTTTATATTCAGTCTCTGGTCATGTTGGTGAAGCTTTGTTGCAGTAATTCACTGTCTGGTTGTCCTTGTGGCGCCTCCCTGTTCTTTGAAGTTTACCTTTTGTGAGTTTGCTGCCACATAAGCCTTTGGTTTTCCTTAATAAGAGTATTTTAGTTTCTCCAGCTTCTTCTGTTGCCTGCATTCTTGGTCTGATCTTCAACCACCCGACCTGATGCCTACATTCATGTCAAAAGTGTACTCCAGTAGGGTAAATCATAAATGTGGGGGTAAAGGTGGGTATGGTTTGGGTGGAGTTGGGCAACAAAATAATGAACACAACGTAGAATACAATTCTACAATTCAAGACTTGCGCACAAGTAAACTGTAATTTTCAAAAATTGGCTGCACAGCTCGCTGGTCCATTGGTCACAAACAGTAAGAATTCAGTGAGACCGCAACCAAAAAAAAAGTGTATTTTTTTTCACAGTTTTGAATCTCCAACAGTCTCAGACACTAACTTTAACCGATTTACCAAGTAAAATTCACCTGAATATAAGCTGCTACAAGCAGCTCACTGTAGCCCACATATTAGTTTCTGTAAGTGAGAATGCTCCCATATATATCATTTTTAAGCGTCCAAGTTTTTCTTTTTGCCAACGAAATATGTTGGCTAAAAGAAAACAACAAATCAGGGTTGTGTCTCAGCCATCAGCTGCCCTGATTTAAAGGTTGACAATGGCCATAAAAAAAAAAAATCCCTTTCTGTCAACCTCTAAATTTGAGAAAATTACAAGGAATTTCAAATCAAATCTTTCCAACAAATTACAAACATGAAGCGAAGACACTGATTCTTCAAATACAGCCTATATCTTTTATATACACATGAATAAAAACTGCTTCCAAAAAGCCATATATTGTCAGGTCAACAGTCTGGTTTCAAAGATGAAACATTTCATTATTTCTAGATTCTTGGGTCATCACGAGTTTTTAGCCTTTTATTTATTTGATTCACCCGACCACACCTGGCTTAAAAGATGCATTCTTTTTCCAAGCTGCTTTCTAATAATTAACAATCAATATGTCAAGAATCCGTCTCTGACAAAAAAGACCTGAATTAATATGCAAACTTGAGGAAAAATCAGTTTTTATTTTAACAAAGGGAGAGAAGGGACAGAAGTGGTCTGAAAATTAGTGGGGGAAAAAAAGCAAAGAAAACTTTAAAAAGTCCTTCTTGAAAGGAAAAGATATAAAGAAATGAGGGATGACTCAAGACTTTTGCTCAGTACTTTAGGGCTCAGTTGCGGCACACCGGCCATCATTAAATTCTAGGTATTTGTATTTTAAAAAAGGAAAGAAGGAAGTGACTGCTGGGGAAAGAGTAAAATAATAACAGCAGCAATCTTTAACTGTGTTTGAGATGGTGAGAGGTTAAGATAAGGAATGGGATGTTTTTCGTTTTTTTTTGTCTCTATGTCAACTGGGTGCTTTTATTGGATAATTTAGCTCCCATTATGACCATTCAGACCATACACCCTATATTTTTTGTCTAATTACAGGGAACGTTGTCAGACATTGTGGGGCACTTTGGATAAACAATTTTTTACAGGTGTGTCTCTACTGAGTCATTCGCTTTGCTCAACAATACAGATACTACCGTGAGCTGTGCAGTTTTTTTTATGTTAATTTTCCAACACTTTGCAATGACAGGATGGTAGAGAGCAGCAATTAAAAATAAATATTCCAGACAAATAAGCTGTTATAGTGTTAGAAAGGGGACACAAATGGGACACTGTTGCAAGCCAGTCAACCACAAAGAAGCACCTAATTGTTCCTTGATTGCAACAGAGATGTATTTGTTTCCTTGTCTTTGTCACCTTGTCATCACTCTGACAAACTGTTTGGTTTACATTTTATTTACTTACCGTTATTATTCAGTGTGCAGCTCATGTTAAAATTTCCTGGTATGTTTTGTTTGTGCAGTGAAAGACGGTGTTCTGTGTTTCACTTAGGCACGTAGACGTGTTCAAACACGCCTTTATTAGCTCTCCACCGTTTTGGATTTTACTAGAATGTCACTAGGGTGCCTTTCTCTTCTTGATTAAATTGAATTTGTGTGTGAAAGCTTGGTTTTAAGAAAAGACAGTTGATGTTACCAAACGCCACATGGCCTGACCTTGAACTTTTGTGTTTGCACCCTGAGGGCTTCAACTGTGGAAAATCAATCTAAGCGACGCGAGCTGGCAAGGAAACCAAGTGAAAATCAAGTCCGACGAGAAATAGCTCGTAAATAATCAGTTTTCACAACTGCAAGCCCTTATTACTCAGCCCTGTTTGAGTGACAAAATGACAAGTATCGTTTCCCATGTCTGTCCCAGTGACCGAGACCAAAACCTGGCATAGCTGAGGAAGGTTAAGCCCCAACTTGTTGATTGAAATCCTGTTAAATGACACAGTCAACACAGAGGTGACTAACAGCCTAAACCCCTTTAATCCTCAGTTTTTATTTCATGTTCAACTGATTTCTTGAATTTATTTGCTCATCATCTTTTACTCACAAGGATTATCCTTCCTTAGAGTGCTATCCGTGCATGGTTGTGCCTGTCACTGTTTGTGCTGCAAAGGCTTGAGTTCCCTCCCAGGCCGGCCTGGCTCTGAATACCCCCATGGTGTTGATCATTGTAAGCACTGGAGCCCCCCCCTCTGCACACAGGGGCTTTTGAGAGGGGTACTGAGCATGGATTGCCTTAATATTCAAAGAAACCCCCTTTCCACATTGATTTTCTGTCACAGTCTCCCCCCTTTCCTTTTTATACTCCATAGGTTTAGAGGGAGCGGGCCTCTTCTCTGTGTCCAATTAAAGCATCGTCAGAATCAACATTTTGTTCATTTGGAGGGGAAAAAAAGAAGGCGTGATGATGCAAATCAACAGCTTCTGTAGAGTTTGCAGTCGAGGATTCTACAGCTGCCACTGGAGGAAGCCGAGTGAAAAAGGAAAGAAAGTGAGTATTTGTGTGTAAACGTGTAGAAGTGTTATATCTGCAATGTTTTCTTAATAATCTGCCTTAAAATGCTCAGTGCTTTCACATTTGTTGCACAACTACAGAGCACAACTTTTCAAATCCCTGTAATCTGCGTTAAAACTTTTCTACAAAGACTCAAATCACAAAATAATCCCCGTCTGTTCTCCTATTCATCCTCTGCTCTGAGAACTAAGTGAAAAGCTTTCTCTCTGTCTGTCTCTCTCTCTCTCTCTGTCTCTCTCCCTCTTGGAGAGGAAGTTATTATCCTGTTAAAATACAGAAAATGAGATTATGAAGTAAGTGATGCATAAAGATTAAAAAAAGAAAAAGAAAAGTTCCAGCAGGTGCCAAGAAAACAAAATAAACCTGCAGGCTCTGACAGGTTTGTGACGGTTTTTTATCTGGAAAGGGAACCGTAAAAGAAAGGAGGAGGATGGTGGTCTAAGATTCCACAAATCAGAACATGGTTAGAAGTGCAGGTGTGTTTACCTAAAGAAATAAAAAACCCTGAAGGGTTTGTTTGTGATAAGCTGTCACGGCTCTGGCCACAAAATCAGTAGTAAAAATATTAGTTTCACTGCCAACACAGGAAAATGACTCTCAAGTTCTTTCATTTTTACACATGAAAACACATTCTATTCGTTTATTTCAAACCTAAATATAAATGTCCAAATAATGAGGATTTTCTCTGTACTTTTTTTATTTCAGTATGCATCCTGTTGGTTCTTATTTGTCAGTCTGGTGGTCCTTCTTTTCATCTGCTGGATGTACATTTGTCTGATTACTTACAATGACCGAGATGACTTTAACACGTGAGTGATCACAAACTCGACCTACCCCAAATCCATTACAGCAGCCCAGAATCCTCTCTCCTCCATTGTTTTCTCTTGTTTCAGTGTTTACTTGTGCCAGTTATTCTGTTGACCCCATTCTCCCCTCTGTTGTTCTGTTATCAGGAAGGTATTTGCATATCTGAAAGTGTGGATGAACTGGTTCATGGTGGCGATCGTCGTTTCTGCTGTTTTAACCAGCTACTGTGTTCTGCTGCTGGTAAGAAGCTTGTTATGCTGATGTACAAACAATGAACTGACATAAAAATGTATAAATGATTGCCCTAAATAAAGGGGCATCCTGGTCATTTTTGAAGTGAGCACAGAGTATGGAGAAAAAAGGCAGAAGTCTTCCTCCAGGCTAAGCTAATGGCAAGTCAAACAAGTGCTTATTATCATTATTATTATTGTTGTTGTTGTTTTTCACGCTTATAAAACAACTCTTTTCCAAAAATGCCATACTGGTGTGAAAGAGTGCTACATTAGCTAAACCACTGCACTTTTGCGCGACACCATTTGTTTAGTTTGTTGCTGTTTTCTCAACTGAACATCATCTGTGTTACCGATCAAATGCTGAGCACAGTAGCAAATGTAGCATTCTTTCACACCAGTATGACATTTTTGTAAAGGAATTTTTTTATAACCATGAAAAATGATTTAAAAATGGGCTCTCCTTTGGCTTGCCCAGTGTTGTTCAATCCTGGTCCTTGAGGGCCACCATCCTGCATGTTTTAGGTGTTTCTCTGCTTTGACACACCTGATTTGAATGACTGAGTGATCAACGAGCTTCTGCAGAACACAAAGACCTGCTGAAGAGCAGAGAAATAACTAAAACATGCAGGATAGTGGCCCTCCAGGACCAGGATTGGACACCACTGGGCTAGCCAATAGCTTATCCTTGATAAAGACTTTTGCCCTTTTTTTTCTAGACTGATGTCACGGCTGAGACTGTTTGTTTGATAAAACATCACTTCAAAAATGACCAAACTGTCGATGTAAGAGGTTAACTATTGAGACTGAATTTGTGCTGCTTATAATTTCACATTTGCTAATTTTCACTGTCGGTTGCAGCTCTTTGCTCTGGTCCAAGTTGCCTTGAGAGAACCGCTTGACTTACACTGGCTGCACAAGGTAGAGCAACCATTCATGTGTTCAATAATTAAAGTGATAGTGCTGATCTTTTGAAGTGGGGTTATGTGTGAAGTTAAGAACTATTAATATCTTACTTGTTCTTCTTTTGGATGGCCTCAGATTAGAAAGTTTGTTCTTTTATTTCTGACAGGATTCCTAAACTTAGTCCAAGTAGGGCCAAGACCAAAGTGGATTACTGCCATTTTAAAATGGCTATTTTCCCAAAGATTTTATAGCGGTTTGTTGAAACGCTATTTTAAAAAACCTTACCTCTCTGTTAGTTTTGGAGCAGCAACTAGCTATGACACTTTTATTGCAGCCTGGGGTGCTTCTGATGGAAATATAATATTTCTGCCAAAAAAAAAACTGTAATGTGAAACTGTGTAATGGTTTACAAGATCGAGTTTGCATGAATCACTATGAAACAATTGAGATTAAAGTTGTTTTAAGTTGGCAACAATCCACTTTGGCTTTAGCCGTATTCTGACTAGCCATTAGCTTATCAATCCAGTCAGAATTAAACTCTGTTTCTCCAAACTGAGGCTGTTCAAAGAAATACCAACAAGAAATGCATTTAATAAAAAGACCTGAACTGTCCTAAGTTTAGTCAAACTACTAAATCTGCTTTTCTCTGGGTAGATCTTTCTCTGTTTTGGAGTGATTATCGTTGTCTGTGGAGTGGCAGGAATTAGTTGCAGGTGGACAAATGAATGGCTGATTATTCCTCTTTCCTTCCAGGTACAGTGAGAATGCACATGTTGTAAATTAAGTTTATTCACAGACTCTGATTTATATATTACTGTCATGTGTTTTTGATGTTGGTCTCTCGGCAGGCCACAGCTCCTTTCTTGCAGTTTGGTGCCGTTGGAGCCTTAACTCTCCTCAGTTCTTTTGTCTTCCACGCCTTCAGCATGGCCAGAACAGGTACATGTCAGACAGCTTTTTCGTTGATATTTAAACAAAGACGTGATTCACAGGCAACTCTGAATGGATGCAATCTTTTAGCGGTCGTGATAAAATGACAGTTCCAAGAACAAGTCAGTCACCCACTTGTTAATGCCGGGATTTATAAAACGATTACTCATAAAACTTTACCTGAACCAGACAAACAAGTTCTGTCTAAACTAAAAACTTGCAGTTTTACTTTTGTTTTTTAACCTAAATAAGTTAGCATTCAAAATGCAGACCAGGAAAAAAAGGGAACTTTCTGATATAGAAACACAAAAAGACTTCTTTAGCAGGAAGATGTTTTTTTGTATTATTTTATTACATGTTTTCTGTTCCTCTGAATGTCTTTGTGTATCATATTTAGTATGCCTTATCTGAACAGCCAGGTTGTGAAAAAGCATCTCAGTTGGGTATAAGCTACACTTGACCATTTGAAACCATATTTTTGTCCTTTTTTGACCATAGTGCTGTTTAAACACTTGTGATTTCTATTTTTATCTCCTTACATTCTAAATCTCAAAACTAGCCACTAGGGAGCACAAGCCAGTGTATCTCTGGTGCCGGTCCAAAGCCCGGGTAAATGGCGAGGGTTGTGTCAGGAAGGGCATCTGGCGTAAAACACTTTTGCCAAAACTAACATGCAAGTTCATCCAAGTGACACCTCCGGTGCTGTTGACGAACAGGGTACTGGCGGAACTTGTGCCACTGTTAATCCAAGACCACGAGGAGGGAAAGAGTGTAGGACTGAGGGTAGCAACTCTAAACGTAGGGACAGTGACAAGCAAAGGTAGAGAGGTGGCTGACATGATGCACAGGAAGAAGGTAGCTGTATTATGAGTGCAAGAGACCAAGTGGAAGGGCTCAAGGCTTGCAGCACTGGGGCAGGGGTTAAGTTGTTTTACCAGAGGATTCAGAAGACCGAATTAGATGGAGGATAACAGATAATGGTGACAACAAATCGTGAAACAAAACAATGTAGAGTGACAAAGCAAATCAAACAATTATCTTAAGCTTTTAGTTACTTTTAAAGCACATTAAAAAAATGTTCAAACAACTGATAATGACTTGCTTTGGCACCAAATTATAAAGAGATTAAAAAAGTGGACAAAAAGCAGGAGAGTGGGTCCAAGGACTTTAAATGCACGATTAAAGGTATTTTTTATTCTACTTTAACACAAGCATATTTCTCATCAAACATAAATATCATGAATTTTCTTTTCTTTTTTTTAGGATCTAAGTACCTTATAGCAGCAGTATTTCTAGTTGTGTCAGCTGTCATCTTCCTGTTGCCTCTGTTCATCAAATCGCCTTGCTTGATAGACGTGAAGGATTTACCAGAAAAACCAAAACTCATCGGCCACAGAGGCGCACCGATGGTGAGCATCCTGTTTTAACCTGACTGTGGTCTAAAAAAAATTTGTGCATTCCACGTTGCCTTGAATAAATTGGGAAAGAGGTGCAATGGTTGTGGCATGTTGCATGCATCAGGCGTTGCAATCTTAATTAAGTTTTGTGGTTTATTCAGTTAAGAGCAACGTGATTAAGTGGTCATATAATGAGACAGTTAAACTTTTTCATAAGTATTGCTTTTGTTCCTTCAGCTGGGTAAGAAAACTCAATCAAAATCAATGGATCAGCCAGATAATAGTCTGTTAGTTCTTTGTTCAGACAAAAGCAAACCGTTTATACTGGCTCTAGTGTAAGCCAAAGCCGGGTCAAAAAGAAAGCGACATTTAACACGTTCACTATGCTTCAAGACACTTAAGTGTGTCTCACTCATATGTTCTCGCTATGTTCAGTATGCCCCGGAAAACACCATGATGTCGTTTAAAAAGAGCATCGAGTGTGGAGTGATGGCATTTGAGACAGATGTGCAGGTCAGGTATGGTAAAAACTTTTCTCTCTCTAAAATCATTCAGCCTTTCAGTTAGTGTCCAAGTTGATTTGTAAACATTTAGTATCACAATAAAGTGATACTTTAATCTTTCATTGGATATACCCCTACCGATCATTAAGTGTTGGAGCCACCCCAATTCAAGATGGCTACCACAGCCATCTGACCTTTAAAAAAAAACCACAAAAACTCATCTACAACTGATTAACTTTTGGCATAAATCCAAATGGCTGCCACTGCTATTTAGCATTAGCCAACACAAAAATGGCTACAACTCGTCAATTTGATAGAACTTGAGCTAAAATTTGGTGTGGTAGTAGCCGAGAGTCACTCACAATACATACTCTAAGCATTATATCTCACAATATGGTGCATAATACTGTATTAATTACAAGGTTTAACCAAAGCGGCTACAACTTTTTTTTTTTTTTTTTTATTCTTTACTTTAGTAAAGACAGAATTGGCTTCTTGATGCACGACAATGATGGTGGGTTTTTGGACAGAACAACAAATATAAGAAAGAAGTTGTCTAACAACAGCTCTTCCCCCAACCAAAGCAGTTCTGTGACTTTTGAGTTTCTGCAGACCCTGAATGCAGGTGAATGGTTCCTAGAGGTGAGCTCTGTGCCTATAGACATCAAATTTTCAAAAGTTAGAAACAAGCTACATGCTCAAACAAACAATCTGATTGTCCAGACAGATCCTTTTCATACAGTGCACCTGCTATCAGAGGAGGAGAAAGAAACAGCTAGGAACCAGACTGTACCCTCGCTGCTTCAGCTCCTTCAGCTCGCTCAAAATCACTCTATCTCAGTGATTTTTGACTTGTATAGTCCTGGGGAAAATGACTCAAAAATCGTAGTTCAAACCATCTTAAAATCTAAAATCGACCATCGCCTGGTAAGTCTAGTCTTTTTCTGTGGATTCTGATGGAGACATTGCATTCAAAAACAATGTAAACCAATCTTTTCTTTTCATAGGTTTACTGGTTACCTCCAAAGGACAGAAGCGATGTAAAGCAAAACATTTCGGGTTTCATCCAGGTATACAAAAATGAAACTAAAATGAAGGAAGAAGGAGGACACCACCTAAACATGCAATACAGTCACCTGAATACAGAAAAAATAAGGTAAAGAAGAACAAGAGCAATAAAATACACCCAGATAATCTGCATGGCGTTCTTGCCACAGGCTACGCACAGTTGCAAGGTAGTAGCAGCATGTGTAGCATGCCCAGACACAGTGCTGGTGCTTTATTTAGACGTGAGATCGTCCTCCGGGGAATTCAAATTCTACTAATGTCCCAATCCAAGGGTGGTGTTAAGTGAATTAGCAGACCAGCAATAAAACACTTAACTGAGGAATGAAAATCAATGTTGCAACATGTTTCAAGAAGGCCACAAGGTGGTGCATTAGGAACACTTAATGGACTTTATGGCAAAGTTGCTGTACAGTAACAACATAGACATTCTTTTCTTAGACAGTTTTTTCACATACCTCTGCACATCAAAACTTATTCCTGACACTGTTTACACTTGCATGGCTGCTGAGAAGCCACGAAGCTCCAAATATGCAGGGTGCCTTTGTTCATTGCTATTCGCCCACGGTGTTATGGAAAAGGTGCAAGCTGGTGTCAACACTTTTTTTTTGTCTGCTGGCAAAATGTCTCGTGAACCACTTGACAAATTTCAGTGAATCTTTCAGGAAGTAATCATTGAATGTACAAAGGGTACGATAATAGTTTAAAACTTTGGCATGAAAGACAAAATTTTAAACTAAGGAATACTAGGCCTTTTATTTTCCACGTTTATTTGCCCTGTTTACAAGATTAGTTTTTTATTTTGTAAAAATTCAGAGTCAGAAAAGGTATAAAGCACTGAGCAAAACTGTCCCAGTATGCTGAGGTCTCCCACACCTCTTCCTGAGCTGTTTCGCAAGAAACCGGTGCAGTTGCCTTAATATGCAGTGGAGTTTGGAGGTACAGTAGTTGTGGCTTCACTGGAGGAAACAGAAAGAGATAGGAGGTAGAATTAGTCAGTAGGTTCTCCAGTGTTGTTGCAGAGCTGAAGCATACAAATCAAACAGTTGTGTTAAGCTCTGGTTAATCTTCTGAGAAATCTGCTCATAGAAATGTTTTAAAAACAAATCAAAAAGATTTTTTTTTTTAAATCACAGAAGACCTCTGGGAACTTTTAGCAGATTGGTGGTTCTCAGTTGTGGAGTGCAGCCCCACTTGTACATATATAACCCTCATGGGTTTTCATCTGGATATTTTTTTTTTTTTTTAATTTTTTCTTCCAT
>JAOXNZ010000221.1:19546954-19559042 GCA_028566095.1 Kryptolebias brasiliensis | reverse complement strand
CAGGCCGGGTTTCGAACCTGCAACCTTCTTGCTGGGAGGCGACAGCTCTAACCACTACGCCGCTGTGCCACCCTACTGAGTTACATTTAACTTCAAATTCAGAACTCGGATCTGGGAATGGCATTACACCCGACTTAACTTTGTACTAGTTGCACCTTGAAAAGCTGGTACAATTTGCTTATTGTTTTGCTCAGTGACCAAGTTAACTATTGTTAGCAGTATACACGCACTAGCCACCTTATTCGGTAAAGTTGTTCAGTTGCTTGTTAACAGAAATAGCAAATCAGCCAATCAGATGGCAGCAACTCCCTTTAGACATGTAGACGTGGTGAAGACAACTTGTTGAAGTTCAAACCAGGCATCAGAACGGGTAAGAAAAGGGATTAAAGTGACTTGGAACGTGGCGTGGTTGTTTCAGAAACTGCTGATCTACTGGGATTTTTACACACAACCATCTCTAGGGTTTATAGAGAATTGTCCAAAAAAAGAGAAAATATCCAGTGAGCAGCATTTGTGTGGACAAAATAAGCCTTGTTAATGTCAGAGATCAGAGGAGTATGAGGAGACTGGTTCAAGATGACAGAAAGGCAACAGCAGCTCAAATAACCACTTGTTACAAACTAAGGTATACAGAATATCATCTCTGAACGCACAACACGCCCAACCTTGAAGCAGATGGGCTGCAGCAGCAGAAGACCACACTGGATGTCACTCCTGTCAGCTAAGAACAGGAAACTGAGGCTACAAATCACACAGGCTCACCAGAATTGGACAATAAGAAATTGGGAAAACATTGCCTGCTCTGATGAGCCTTGATTCACTGAACTCCAACAGCCTCCACAGTCACCAGATCTCAGTTCAGTCGATCATCTTTGGGATATGGTGGAATGGGAGACTCACATCATGGACGTGCAGCTGACAAATCTGCAGCAACTGTGTGATGCCGTCGTGTTAATATGGATCAAACTCTCTGAGGAATGTTTCCACAACTTGTTGAATCTATGACATGAATAATTAAGGCAGTTCTGAAAGCAAAAGGGGGTCAAACCCAGTACTAGCAAGATCTACCTAGTAAAGTGGGTAAGTCAATAACAGTGGATTTCATTGTATTCCAAGCATTCAAACACTGTAGAATCATGTTCCCTAATAGTGGTTGGAAAATACTATGTGTGTGACTGGATTACTGAGGTACAACAAAACAGAAACGAAAATACAAAGTTTATTACGGCAGTTATCACAACCTTTCACATACAAGATAGTCATATTGGATTTTGAGGTTGGGGCTGGTCAGTAATTTTGCACTTTCTGAGTCGACATTCTGACTTTGGGGGACATAATGGTTGTTGTTTTTTTTTCCGACTTCTGAGTACAAATGATATGCACCATAAGTAAACTGTCCTTGAGCAAGGATCTGGTTATAGTTTTGGAAACTTTATTACACTGCTTGACTCAAAAACATAGAATAACAAATAGTCACACAGTCAAATTTTGCTGCAACAATTTTCCATTTGGTTGTGCCATTGTTAAATTGATTAATCTTAAAGAATGCAATGCCACAAAGTTCCTGTATTTTCTTCCAAGAGTTGTAGTTATTTTGTCACCAAGTTATTGTATTGATGATTGGAAAGTCATGGTGTTATTTAAAGTCTTTGCTATCACATCCCGATGATTCTCATGTGGTTTAAGGTCAAGATTTTGGGCTGGACTATCCATTTGTGAAAGTTATGTTTCATGCTCCCGAATTGCTCATTTAAAAATCTGAGCCCAATAAACCCTGACATTGTCATCTAAAGTGAGATGGTTCCTTAAAATGGCCATCTTACATAGAATGAGTAGCTGCTCACTGCATCAGTAAGGGTTAAATGACTTGTTGTTTATTTAAACATATTAAATATTGCAAGGTTTATCCATTCAGAGTTTAATTGCCTTGAGAAATCCAGTGGTTATTTTTTCCAGGTGGTGTATTTCTGTCTTCTTGAGGGTAAAGCCACCAAAACTTTAATCTTATCCTGTCATTTTTTAGGTATTAGTTGCACCAATGTGATATTAACATGAAAAAAATTACGAGTTATGATTTTTACCATTTTTTGATTGAGTCTGTTGACATCCAGAGTTATATTTATAGAATCAAGAGAGACTCAGAGAGGATTAGCTTTTCAAATCAGGATTCCAAACATTCCTCACAAAGAATCTTCAATCAGGGCCCAGCCTGAAGCAGACAGGAAAATAAATTGCTCTTGGCTGCCATGCCAAGCATCATCCACAAGTCTCCAAGCTCTCTGGATCGTCCCCACAGTTTGTTAGGGAGGCAGAAGAGGAGGAGGAGGAGGCCTGTGGTCAGTGTGACTCAGGTGCAAGGCTGAAAGAGGCTTCGCCCCTCCTTCAACATGTGGTGCTCATCTGGAAAAGTGGAGAGGAGGAGCAGCCACTTCACAGCTTTAACAGGAACACAGTGCAGTATAAACATTAGTCATTCTCCTATCTGCTCCTGTTGTGTTTGCCTTCACATGCTCAGGGCCATGTGAACTGGGTTTGTGTTGCATTTGTCACTGCGGTGGTGGGTTGAAATTAGAGAGCTTTCTGAGCAGAGTAGAAAATAATTACATTCAATGACGGGTGAGAAAATCGGGAGCTTTTTGTTTCAGAAAGATTCTATTTTACAATCTAAAGACAGTGATCTGTCAACGTTAAAGCCCGTCAGAGATCTCTACAACTTTGATACAACGTGGGAAGTGCAGAGGTGTTAGATGTAGCGTGGGAGGGTTTGGTACTGGCCACTTGATTGGATGTCTACATGGTTGCACAGTCACGAACAAAGGTTGCCTTAACTGTGCATTCAGCCTTTTGTTCTAACATACAAGCATACGGTGGGGAGGGTAAGGGGGCTGGGAGTTGAAACAGACCCACGTTAAATTACAGAGGACCCTAAATGCCAGAGGGGGGATGTTTTATTTAGACAGTGAAAAGGGGGTGAAATGTTTGCCCTGCTTTGAAATTGTGACCTAGTTTTCCATCAGTGTCGTGTGTGTTTGCTCATCATTGTGTAAAAATCCAAGGGCACAGTCTTTTCTTTTTTGTATGATTCATCTAGGCAGGAAATGTAGTGCATATAGGACTTCAGTTCAACTACATTGGTACATGACACAAATACGAAGTCTATTTTACACTGATCTGACAGGCAGAGCTTGTGTTTGTCAAAGATGCCAGAACCCCCCACCCACCCCTGTATTTGTGACAGAAAGATTCAAGAGTTCCAACCAACTTTGTGCAAACAGTCTAGTCCAAAATAAGTTTGGATATAAAGGCCTCTGACTTGAGTTGTGTATTTTGTTTCCTAGCCAGGAATTTTATGTGGTTTGTGGAACATTTCAGAGACGTTTTGAAAGTTCACAGACGTAACAACAGAAAACTTGCTGTACTTTCTGTAACTGTGAATGCTGATATCACATCAGGATGTGATTGAGCACCTTTGTCAGTTTGTTGTTTCTGCTAAGAACAGAACGAAGTAATTAGAAGTGTAACTGAAAGCCAGGTGCGCAAGACTAAAACTGAGGAGCAAATGCTGCAAGACTCACCAGAAGTAGTTTTTTTTTTTAATCGCTTAAATCTGAACTAACCTTATTTTAGGTGCGGCCAAAGTTTCAGTAAAAACTCCAGGTTGCATCAGTGTTTTCTTGATCATATCACATCAGTTTTTTAACCATCTTTTAATGCGGTTGTAATAGCTTTAATACACTTTTTCACAGGTTTCAAGGACTTAGCAGGAAGTTTTTTTCCTGGCATCTTGGGGAAATTGTCCCAATTCATTTTTTTAATCCAATGGAACCCAAATGCACCCTAATCCAATATGGATTTAGATTTAAATTCAACTACATACAGTCCAATTCAGTCTAGTTATATTGCATTCAATACAATCAGTTTCTGCAGACCATGACATCCCAGTTAGTTCAAACTGCTCTAAGATAAGGTCTTCATAAGACAACTGAGAAGAAGACTGATAGTAAAACGCATAAAGATACTTGAGTTTAAGTGTTATTTGATTCCATAATATTACTTGTCATTTTTTTGTTTCCTTATTTTTTTGTCCTCCAATATTTATGTTCAAATAGTGTTTACTGTTTGCTTCGATTTAGGCACTAAAAAAGCTTGGTTAGGTTAAGGAAAAATTGTTCTTATGTTTATAATTATAGCACCTAACAAATTTTATGTTGGATAGAGATGCAAGAAAAACTAAATTTACTGTAGATATGTCTATGCCTACTTACAAATTATGCATAGTTTCAGCTCACCATTCTGAGCTTTTTGAACGATGGTGCTCTCCGAAACTAATTTTCATATACAGGGCACTTTGGTGCAGTTTTGATTGGTTGAGCACCTCCTCGTTTTTGTATTCTGTTGCATGCTGTGTGAGTGGAGCTTCTTAAAACCGGAAGACCAGTTTGCAAGCAGGTTCATTTCTACAGGATTCTATACAACGGAACAAACGCACGAAGGTATAAATATTACAAATAATTCAAAAACTGCTTAAAAGTAACGCAGATTAGTTAAAACTCCAGTTAAGTTTGTGTATATTTCATTTACTTTCTTCATGACTCAGTGCCATTTTTTGGTACTGATACTGTGGCTGGTATTATTTTTAAGAAGTAACACCTACAGTTTAGGCGGTGGACCACTGTGAGTGTAACACGCCTCAAACGTCGATATAAACAGCTATAAAGTTTGCTGTGTTGACGGCACAATTTACTCGCACCGTGAACAATGTGTGAATTTAATCTGAATAAAATCATCTAATTCTTTAGTTTTAACTAAAGCTTTTCTTTCGGATGGATTTATGATTCCCAATTGGTTTTAACAAAATTAGTAGCATGGGACAAACTTTAACAACCCAATTAAATTATGTTTATCTTTCACACCTCATTTATGTTCTCCTGTTTAATTTCAGCTCAGGTGTGTGTCTTTGTGTATATAGGAGTTTGTCTGAGTGAGGCTGCTCTTTAGTCAGCTGGTCAACAAATTGCTCTTCCCACACATGGCTTCACTCCTCCACATTCAGACACAGTGATGAGTCACATGCTCCATTTCTACACTTTTGTTCTCACAGTGTCTTGTTGGGACGTACCGACTCTTATCTCTGTCTTAAACGCACACAGAAGAAAGAACGTCTTGAGATCTTGTTTTTAAAAGATGCATATTATGTAAAAAAAACAAACAAAAAAGATGTATTTCTTAGCTGTTTTGTAGCCCGTTCTGACCTGACAGTGACCTGTTGGAAAGTTGATGAACTCTCCTGAAATTTCCTTATGTCAACGCTGCAGTTACTAGGCCCGGGTTTGACATCAGCAAACTCGTCACTGTGCATTTTCATCAGACGGCTGCTACTCAATAGGTGACTACAAAACATGAGCCAAGTGGAGATGAGAGGAGAAGATACATAGCAGCATTCAGGAATACTCTCAAAAATGAAATGACACAAATTAAGACTTTTATGTTTTGCAATGTGCTGATAGTAGGCTTATGTACCATTTGTCCACTTTTTACTTGCAAAATAAACACTTGAAAGGAGAACTACCTTTTCGACAGAGTTTATATTCCTTTTTTATTTGGTTTTGACTTATTTTCCTTCCTCTACTTTTACAGACGTTAAGCAAAAGTAAATGTGAGATTAAAGTGATGCACTATTTTCCTGGTGCCCATAAATTACTTATCATCCCTGCTCTGAGCACTTCGAAACTGACATAAATTCCTTAGTGGAAGTTGTTATGATCTTCTCATCATTTCTGATGTAATTTACGAACACATTCAAAGCTAAGCAATTAGCTAGCTAATGGTTGCTTTTAATCACTGACCTGCTTTCATATCATTTCGTTAACTCAGTGTGAGCTCTTTGCTGTTAGCACAGCATTTCTGGGACAAAAGGACAAAATACTGAGAACTGCAGATGGGAATGTTTCCTTTTGGCAAGCGGTAGCACATTTACAGTAATGTTTTTAATGTGCAGTGTCCCAGTCAAAAAAACAAAACAAACTAAAACAAAATAAATGTGAGGTAAACTAGAACTTTGGCAGAGTCTGATGCACTTTGGCTGGAGGTATCCGCTTATGGAGGAGATATCGACTGCTTCTGGTGCTCCTGAACATTAGCCGTACTCTGGCAAAGTGTAACCATACTCTAGTTCTCTAAGCTGTTGTAGATGGGAGCAAATCGTTTGTGAGCTAAATGGTACTGCAGAATGTGTGAGAATGAATGGCTTAGCTCACACCAAACAGCTCTCCTGTACCGGAAATAACAGAAATGAATCATAGAATGATACAAAAGTGACGTTTATGTAATAACAAACAATAATATGATAATAAACAGTTGCAGTTTTGCCAATAACTAACTAATGTGCAATAATTTGATGTTTTTATTCAAAACATGAATGCTAGAAAGATCTATTTCACCATCTAGTTTTGTAATTTTGCTGTCTTAAAACAACTCCAATTTGAAGAATTTCGTAGCAGTTTATGCAAACAGTATTTTAGAAACCTTTACCACCATCTGTTTTGCATTACGTGGTTATTCTGTCAGAAAGTATTATGGTATTCAGTGCTTCAAGTTGCATTAAAAGTACCACAGCTAGCTGCTGTCACTGTTTGCAGCAGGTATGATTTGTTTGCAATTTTTCCACAGAACCCTTCTTCAGAAGATCTAAATATTGACCATCAACTTTTGAAAAACCTGTAGCTGTTCTAGCAAACCATCCTTTATAATTAACAGAGATGATTGTGAAAATTGTAATTATTGTCATTTCTAATGTTGTCATGGATTAAATTCAGAAAAACTGCATTTTCCAGTAGGGAACTGTCTTTCTGGACTTCAGACCAGTTTAATTTTGATGGAAATAAGAAAGATTAATTCAAACCAGTTCTTTTTCATTGAAAATAAATACGACATATTTCAATTCTTTTATTTACTTTTATAGTATTTTGTGATGCTTAATTGATATCGTGTGGCTGTTAACAGCTACATGAACAACATACATCAGTTTCATTTTTTTTTTTCAGCAAACATGCCTATTTATTTATTCTTTTTAAAAGGGACAATATCTAAATTCATTCACTCATTTGAAAATGGAGCTCCAACACAAGGAGACAGGAAATGTCTCAATGTACAGATGATTGATCTGTGTTAATAACTAATTAAAATATTACACAAAAGTAGTGAATTGTCTTCTGTTACAATGTTCAGGTTATTCTGCTTGTATAAAATGCTGTTATGTAATTCTCTTAGACACTGACTTGATGATAGTCAGTGCCTGAGTCATGTAGTTCAGCAGAAAGATATGCACTGCGTTCGCAGATGTGAAGACACAACATCCATGTAAACAGACAACTCCCACCCCCACAAGGAAGACATCTCCCAAAGTGTTGATGATTGATCTGCGTATTTCTTTACATAATCAAAGCTCTGAGCTTTAAAAGGCTGGGAAGTTATGAAGAAGACATAAATATGACTAAGTAAAAAGTGCTCACATTATGTTTATTGTTATCCAAGTGACAAAAAAATGGCTCATTATTATTGTTTTTTTCCCCCCACAGATATTCAAGAGTGTTACGAGGTGACCTTGCAACTGAATACAGAACAAACTGTTGTGAAAGAAGACAGCAGGCAGGATGCGTGGGAGGTAATTTTACTGCTTCACATGTTGTTGTAGATGGGGGAAAAAAAATCTGCTTTATGTTTATGTTGCACTGGGTGCTGCTTGTGTTGTTGTCTGCATTGCTTTTACTTGGTAGCCAACACAAGTTGTCATTACCTGTGTTCCTTGCACTCCTACATGGAAAGCGGTTACAATGAGTCATGGTAGCTGTGACTTCATCCTGGTGTTGGAGTGTTAGATGGAGAGAAAGTCAAAGGAAGCACGCTTAAAAGGTGTGTTTTTGACCACGAAAATCACGGGAACCAAGGTAGCGAGGTAGTATCTTTGATATTCCATGGACTCATTAGTGCCGGACTTTGGTGTGAATGGGTGCTAATCAGTTTTGATTGGTTGAGTATTTTAAACGTTTGATTCGTAATTGTCTCAGTCATTTCAGGTTTAATCTTATAACTAGTAAAAGCTGTCAGACGAATAGCTATTGTTGTCTGGGCAACATTCTAAGTCTGACATTCATGCAGCTTCAGTCAGCTGGTCAGATACGGCATTCACCAAAGGTAGTACTGTATCTCACTGGGCTGTGACTGTTGGACACTAGTTGGTGGATGACCTTTGCGAGGGAGTCACTAAAATGTCTCGAAACGTTTGCGGGGTTCTCGACATTGACGCGGCTGTCTTGAACCTGTCTCAAACTCATCTAAATGTTGTTGCTGGCATCTCCGACCCATCCAAAAAGCACTAGAGCTGGATTTTAATACCTACACAGGAGCTCTCCTCTGACAGAAAACATCCCAGGCTAATGTCCAGATCTAAAGACCGCATAAAAATAACTATTAAAATAATGGTTCAAATCTATCTTCTTTTTTAAAGTGTACTTCAGTAGATTAAATCATAAATGTGGGGCTGAGCTGAGGCGAGTATAGGCATCAAAATAATGTGCACGGCTGAGATTACAGTCTTGCAAGCTGTGCAAATGACTATAAGCCGTGATTTTCAAAAAGTGGCCACTCAAGACATGGGTACACAGCTTGCTGGTCGCAAATACTCAACATTCAATGAGACTGCTACTTAAAATGTTCTTATTTTCTTACAATTTTCTCACATTTTTGAGTGGACAGTTTTTTGTCAACAGAAAACAACAGTTTTCTTCTAAGAAACAAATCAAAACACCCACAACCAGTAGAAATGTGTACCATTGAATATTTATTTACTTATTCACTGCATGGCTGTTGTTTGCTTCCTTGTTGTGTTTCTTTTGCAGAGTAAACAAATCTCTATTTGGAACAAGAAATCACAGAAATTAATCACTAAAATGTTAGAAAACATAACATTTCATTATTCTCTGCTGTCTGATTCCTGGTGAAAACTGTTGGGGAGGAGTGATATACTCCATTAGACATTATTTCTCTGATCCACCACCGAACTTTAGGCTTCAGTGGAAATGCAACAGATCCTGGGTTGAAACAGTCTTCTTCTAGCTTTTTAAAGAAAGACTAGAGGAGTTGGAATACCGGGTGGTATTCATGAAAAATATCCTATAGTTAGATGAAGAAGACAAAATTAGAGTTAATTATCCTTTGATCATCAGTGGGTTGCCCTCATAAAGTCACCTTCTTCCATTGTAACAAGTGGTTGGATTGACTTAAAATATGTTTTCACAGGCCACAGAAACAAATGAACCAATACATTTTTTAATCACATTTTATATAGTTGCATCAGACAGCCCAGTCTGGATGTTGAAGTAAGTGAAGTATTAATAAATTCATAGACTCTGAAAAAATAAGGACATTTTTCTGGAGCACTTTGTCACTGGTCACTTAATGTTCTTTGGGTGAGTTGGATCCTTTTCTTCATATTACTTGTGTGCTTTAGTGTTGCCTTAAAACTTTGTTTTATCTGTGCCAAAAATGTTAATGAAATCAATTTTTGGCTGACTTCTACAACTCATTAACTCAATGATGGGAGAGCTTGCTTTTCTTAGCAGCTTTAAGACAAAAATAACCCTGGTACTTCAAACTTTGTCTCTGTGTAGCACAGGACATCATAAACAGTAAGCCATGATTTCAATTTGAGCACAAAATTTACAATTTAATTGACAAAAATGTGATTTAGGCTCAGTGGCAGGGTTGGATTTCGTCAAAGAACAGTAACAGAAGATCTATTGAATTTTCAGTCTAATTGAATTGTAAGTCTGAAACATGATCATGACTCCAAAAACAACAAGCTGTGTTTGTCAAAACTTGTTTTTCTTATTTAGTTTAGAAAATGAAAGAAGTTTTTTGCGAGACTTAATAAAATCCATTGCAATAGTTTGTGCTAAAATGATTTAAAGTGGGAGGAGTTCTTATCAGATCACTCCCTGAAATAGGAATGGACTCGTACCTTTCCTAACGGGGTTTAAAGTTGTAGTATTTGTTAAATGATAAACATTCACAGCCATGTTCAAAATACTTCAGACATAAAAAGAATGCACTAAAAAGCAAAAAGCAAATGAAGTAAATGTCTGAAGTGTTTATTGTTTAGAATTTACAGGAGGGGCGCAAACAACGCCAACAACAATGATGTCCATGACATCTTTGTTCAAGGTTTCTGGATCAGGTAAAGTATTATTAAACCATTATAGATATGTTGTAAATATTTTTTCTCTGTTTACTGGTAGGCTACTGGGAACAATACCTCAACTTCCCCTTTTTATTTAAGAAAAAGAAAAATGACCCACTCCCTTCGATACGTTAACCCTTGCCAGCCATAAAAGTTTAAAGAAGCTTTGTTGATTTATTTTTTATTTTGTGCAGTCTGTGCACTAAAAATTTAGAAATTTTAGCTCTTTGTATTTATAGATACATTTGAAAGAAATTTAAAGGAAAAGTTTTTATTTTTTATGCAAACTTATTGGTTAATAAAGTATTGGTTGGATATTTTTAACTGGTGTTCCTGGTACGTATGAACTGAGAAATCAAACGTGCAGAAATGCATCATAAAGCTATGTAGGTGTCAGTATGAGCTTTAAGTATATGACAAGGAAAAAAAAAGACTTAACAGACCTTTATAGAACTTTGAACTGCATTATAATGATCAATATGATATACAGTGGGCAGATGTTAGAGCAGCGGTTAGAGCTGTCGCCTCACAGAAAGAAGGTCGCAGGTTCACCACCCAGCCTTTCTGGGTGGAGTTTGCATGTTCTCCCTGTGCACACATGGGTTTTCCCCAGGTACTCTGGTTTCCTCCCAAAAAAAAAAAAAAAAACTTGCCCTTTAGATTCACTGGTAACTCTAAATTGTCCCTAGATGTGAGTGAGAATGGTTGTTTGTCTTGTTTGTCTCCATGTGTCCCTGTGATGGACTTGTGGTCAAGTAAAGAAAATGGCTGGATTGATGGATGATATGCAGTATTAACCCCGTGTTTGAAGTCAGTTGATTTTGTCCCACTAGACCATCTAACAGACCAGATCTGAGGTTTAAATTCTGTTTCTGACAATAATCTTCTTTGATCTTGGACCTTTTTATCGTACATAATGAATTTGCTGTCAACTGTAATTTTCAGGCCAAGTTTTACCTTCCTGAACACTTTGCTGATTTCGTACATAAATTTGTTTCCTCATAGGTGATAATGATATGCTTATACCTCATGTTGTTCAAACTCTGTTTTTAGTCTTATAATACAAAAAGGTGATGATGGAATTACACAATTTAATCTTCACGAGTTGAACTTTAATCCAGTGTTGTTTCTTATTTCTTAGAACTCTTCCTTCCAGTCAATCACTAAATGACAGGGTGGTTTTGAAATTCATGTAAGCCATATGCACAGATGATCTTTGGTTAGTTGGACAAGACAGTTATCTTATGTTTGATAATGTTAAATGAATAATGCAGTCCAAAGAACTGTCCACTTTAATACTTCTCCTCAACACACAATGTTTGGGTAAATAAACTTATATTCAGCAGAAGGGTTTCTCTGGAAATTTCAATTCTATTTGTAAGATGTTCTTTATACAGTTTCACTGTTTATTAGTCTGATTAATGCAAGGTTTGATAGATTACCAGGAAATGCAAAAAGACCCCCACAGCTCGGTCTAATCAAGTACCCCTTCATCAGCAGCACACACATAATCTTTTTTAAATTTATTCATTCCACTAGAATTTAAATCTGACTTCTTTTTAAGTTGTGACACCAAGTTGATTAAGTTTTGGTATTTTCATGTGCTGATAAACAGTGTTGTTGGGGAAGTTTGATCCACACTTTGTCTACTGACAGAAGCTGTTTGATCAGTTTGTTATCCTGTGCTGTTCCTTTTCTTGTTTGTGTTAATTTTTTTTTCAGCTTTATTAGTTGTAACTAAGGTGGCACAGCGGCTTAGTGGTTAGAGCTGTCCCCTCCCAGCAAGAAGGTTGCAGGTTCGAAACCCGGCCTGGGGCCTTTCTGGGTGGAGTTTGCATGTTCTCCCTGTGC
>JAOXNZ010000221.1:19502972-19513954 GCA_028566095.1 Kryptolebias brasiliensis | reverse complement strand
TGACTGCTGGAGATAGGCACCGGCTCCCCGCGACCCGGAATGGAAAAAGCGGGTAAAGAAAATGGATGGATGGATGATTATACTGCCTCATCATCTTATATTTTTCTTACCTAAAGGCTTGAAACTATGTGTTTGAAATGAGTTATTTATATAATACGTATAATATTACAGGCAAATCATCTGTCTCAAATATAGTCAGCAGACATTTTGACTTCTCATTGAGGAAAAAATACAATTCTCATTACTCTTAAAATACTAACATGGCTCAAGTACCCATGTAGGCTATGTTATTATGAATGCCACGATCAACATTAGCCAACACTGTATTATTGTTATCTACAAGCTTTGTTCATCCTGTTTTGATCCGTCAAAAAGCCCACTTGCCACCACACTCATGTCAGAAACGCACAAAGAAAGCTGTAGTCAGCTTCAGGTCTGACTAGTTGTCAGTAGACTTGTAGGAGGCCTTTTCGAGCAACACTGTTATGAATATTCGTTACACTAAGTAGTTTTCCCTCTGTGGCTGCTCTTGGTGAAGGTCAAACTAGCTGGCTCTCATTTGGAGCTGCTCAGCGTGACAGAGAGGTAAGCCAGAGCAAGCTTTTGTAATATTACATAAAGATGAGGAGGGAGCGCTGCTGACAGCTGTGACGGGCTATTAATTATAGTTTCATGGATGTACGCCGTGCTCCGTGTGTGTTGGGAGGGGCAGATGTAGTCAAAATGCTCAATCAAAGCCATCAAATCTGAAAACTTTAAACTTTAATGGTGCTGTTTTATGGGTGAACTAATTAATTTTCTCATTTAAATAAGTGCTGGTGTTGTAGACGGGGGAAAGAAACTATTGACCTTTAACACTGTGGGATTTTCTTTATTACATCTCGTTATGCCATCTTTTCCTCTGACATTGAGTTTCGACATTGGGCTCCAGTGAAACATCTCGTGCTGTCATGTGTTCAACGTTCTCAAATCCATTCATTTGTCACTTCTTTGCTCACCTCCCCTTCCTTCTTCCCTCCGGCACAGGGGGGTTTCGGCATGAATGAGGTGTTGGGTGCATGGTAATTGAGTAGTTATTGATTGGACTGCAGCGTGGCCTATGAGAGGCCAATGGGAGCTAGAAGATCAGAGCAGCAGCACTGACTGCATCTCCCGTCCCACATTCTGCTGGAAAACATAAATGCAGTGCTGCTAGAGCCATTTTCATTTTATACAACACATGCATGTTATGTCTAAGAATAATTTTCTCATGCATTGATGATCATTTGATGGAGGCGGCCTATGATCTGAGGTGAGGTTGTCATATTTTACTGCAATGTCACCACTTGAGGCTCAGCTCTCATCTTGTTGTGTAAAAAAAGAGCTGATATGAAAATATTTCCTAAGAAGGAAAGGGTTGTTGCCCTGTCAGCATGCCACTGCCTGTAAACATCCTGAACTCTCTTATTCTTTCTCTTTTTTTCTGCCTTGAAGAGGAAAGTTAGAGTTTAGATTTCTTAAAATAGTGAGGGAAGTTTTCTAGTGTTTTTTTAAAAAAAATGTTGTTTCTGGTCAGGAAGAGTCGACCTTTTGGACTCCAGTATAATATTTTTCTGTCATACTAAAGTTTTATTAATCAAACTTTTGCCCAAAATTGGTTTGTGTCAACATGTATCTCCTATGTGATCACTTGTAAATATAAGAATAGATCATTTCTAGAATAGTCATTATTTTGCATTGTACTTGATATGGATATGGTCATTTAAAATAAGAATTCCTCCTTTTTGTGCTGTCCTTCCAATCCTCCCTTCATGTTCTTCCTTTCCTTTTTTCTTTAAACAAAAACATAGAAGTTTAATCCTTGTCTTCATTTCAAATGAAAGGTTATACCAATGACATACAGTATATTATAATACCATACAAATTTTTCCACCTTCTCTCATTGTTGGGAACTGAAGTCAGCAGTACCCAGTTTACGGATGCTGCCATGTTGATTTTTGGGACCAGATGTGGAGCTTTAAGACCCATCTGCTCTACCAAACACAATCATAGTGTCACATGTTCTTTCTTTAAGTATAAAATAATTAATTACACCTAAACATATTAGAAAAATGAATATTTGAATATACAGCAACAAGGTAAAAACTTCATGAATCAACATAAATCAGCACCTGAAAAAACAATCTGATGTATTTCTTTCTTTTTTTTTTTAAATAAGCCCAAGTCATATTTGTTTATATGGAGGGGTCAGAGCTGAGGAAATGCTGTTAAATTTCTGGCTCCAACTTCCAGGATCCTGTATGGGGTCAATTATCATAATATATATCATTGGGTTGCACAGCACATTGAGTCTACTTTTAGTCACTACATGGAGTGCCGATGGCCAAACAGTTTAACAAAAAGCTCAAACTAATATTCTGGCTCATATTGCCTAACTAAAAATAAAAGAGTAAAGATGGCCTCAGAGAGACGACAGGTTCACTCAACACTGATGACAGGGATGCTGGGGCAGCTCCAGTGAATGTACAAGATATACATGTTATATAGATATAGATGTTTTCATGTATTTTATAACACATATACTGTCTTTAACCTTTAAGCTGCATACATATTGAAGCATTAAAATGTTGGACAGTTTGATAAAGATTTGCTCTCTTACAGATTATTTGAAATCCAAATGCTTGCTCAACAGATAAAAGACTTGTTTAGTGATGCATCTCACTTGGCCGAGATTCAAATCTTAAAAAAACACAAATTATAGTCTTCCTGATTTCTTTTTTTTTTTTTTTTTTTTTTTTTAAATATTAATCCTCATTAATTATATTTAATCCATCGGTCATAACTTCACATGGCCTGCAGCTTCAGGATTTCTTTGGATTTGAAAAAATGTTTGTGTGGATCTGAAGGCAGCCAGTCACATCCACCCTACGGTCGCATTAACTGCAGTGAGGCAGCAGCGTGAAGCAGAAGAGATGAAGTAAGGGGAGGTGGCTAAGCAGGCTTTCTGGCCAATAGCGAGGAATGGCTGGTTACCATGGGAACACATTGATTATTTAACAGTTTGGATGAAGCCTCTGCCCTGCACTTGCCAAGGTTTACTGGGAGTCTTTGTAGCTTTACTGTCCCCGGGGTCTGCAGCCAAGTGATGCAATGCCAGTAGGACATGATATACATGGACTGTGATGCTGAGAGACAAGAGACAGACGCACTGTCCCAACTGACAGAAGAGCAAGATGATAGATTGATAAACGGGGAACTATCATGGACAGATGGGTGAATGAACCTAAGGAGTGAGAGAAAGAAAGCACTGTAGCGAGTGCGTTTTCATCACTCCTTGTGGTCAGCGGGGACTTGTGATGATTTCATGCTGGGGACGCAGTCTGGACTTACTGTCATTGTCTGTACATGAGGTCTCTGTGTCTGGTATGCTCTCTTATCTGTCATATCTGTTTGTCCTTTATAAATCCTTGTTGTAAATCTTTTGGGGAAACTCTCACTTAAGGCATGATTGCTGTCTGATTAGGAAATACACTTGTTCATAAGGCTGGAAACGTTTGCTGGATTCATTGTGATTGGATCAACTGGCTTGCTTTGTGACTGGATCAGAGCCAGCGGTAAATTCTTTCCATCTGCCATCTGTTACAGCTGCATTATTAAGAAAAACAGATGTTTTGAAAGTTACAAAAGGTCAGGCTACTTCTCTTTCTTCTGCAAAAAGAAGAAAATGAAGGACTTACATTGTGGTGTTTACATGTATAAATATGACTGAAAAGCCATTTTAAAAGTGTTTGAGGGCTTCTCCAAGTCAGGTAACTTGTCTCTCCAGCAATTAGCAAGTCATTCTTTACTCTGAACGCTGGCTGTTGCTAACTTTAAGAATATTTCTTTATAGAGCCTTTCCTTGATCTTAATATTCATTCAATGTGTTTTATGAATGCTAGAAGATAAATATCATGTGTAAGACAAACTATCAAAGCAGTGGCCGTGCATATTTTGTCATAAAACTGCAGGTAAATAACACCACTCCTAAACGTAAGGACTCAAATCACTGGCTGCAAAACAAACTAGAAAACAGTGATGTCAGTTTTTATTAGAGCTGGTAATCTGATAGACTGTATATAATCTGTATGAGAAAAAATCCTGATAGCTCAAGTCAATGACACTATTACAACACAGTTTCAACTGTCAGAATAAACTGGTCGGATGTCACAGTTTTTATGAGATTAAGCGGAGAGGTGAGGCCAGGGGAGGGAGGTGTATTCTGGTCTAATCCAAGATACGCTATTGAATGTTTAATCAAACTCATGTCGTGCTTACTCAGGTTGAGATTATCTTGCGTTATTCCTCTTTGTTTGCTTGTTATATGAGAATTGGGTAGTGGGATTAGGCATCAAACCCAGGTTGGTATAATGCGGCTGCATGTAGTTTTAGTGATCCCGCTGGGCTGCACTGGTCCACCATGATAGTTACAATACATACTGCAGGCATCGTACTACAATACTGTGTTTTGTCATATGTAGTCTCAGTAATGGACTCAATAGCTCAGTCTGTCAGTCATCTGGGGACAACAGTGGCCAGTGTATTTCCCGTGTTGCCCTGAGGCGTTGTTTCATCCCTTCTTGCTGTTTCAACTTGGTTTCATGGTTCTCATTCAAAATAGGCTCGCACCATCACAGCTGCTGTACGCCCATATTACATATTTCACCAGTGAAATCCCTTTGGGATTTTAGGAAGTGTGTTAGGGGTCTAAGAGGAAGTCTTCTCTAGAAATGTGCAAACCCAAGCGCAGACGTGGGCATCTGTTCTTCCATATGCAGACTGCAGTGGAGGCTCGATTGTGCTGACTTGGGACGGTAGCACCCACAGCTGTCCAGAGTCATTTCACAACTCCACCAAGTACAGGCGGTCAAACCTACAGCCTACAGAGGGCTTAAATATTGCTCGAGTTGGTAAACCTTGAAGCAGTCTTTAATAGTGTAACATTTATACAGACAATTAAAAGTAAAAGCGAGGTGCATAGAGTAGCTGTAATGTTTGGTGTGTGTTGCATAAAAAAATAGACTATTTATTTGTTATATTGTTTATATTGTAAGTCTTTTTCATTGATACTTGTTGCTCTGTTTGAGAATTCTTGGTCATTTTGCAGCTGGTGCGTCTGCTTTATGAGAACTTAAAATGGTTTTTTTTTGTTACACGTAATAAAATGTAAAGAGCGTGATTTGTTTTAATCCAAAACATAGTTAACTTTATTTTTGTTTTAAGTATTCTTCATCACATTGAATCTCACATCTAAGGGTAAGGGTTAACTGTCTGAAATTGTTTGGATATATTGTGTAATAAATTGTTACTGAAGACGAGTGTCAAATCAAGCATATTTTAAGTGAAGGGCACTGTTTAAATACTGAAATAATTGTCAGACAAGAAGCAGATTTGCAGCTTGTGTTGGACCTCCAACAGCTACAAGTCTCAACACAACTCAGTCAAATAAAAAAAAGAAACGGTCAAAGTTCTGAACTAAATGTAAAGGCTGCTCCTCAACCCTCCTGAGTGTCTCCTCCTACACTTCGTGGTCACTCTGCAGTAACAAAGTGAGGACAGAAACACCAGGTGGCACAAAAGAGTCAAGCTTGGATCAAAATCAATCGGAGAACGTTAATATATAGCACTAAATTTGGGGCTGAATTTGTTGCTTTTGCTTCATGCCTAAAGTTAATGCATTTGTTCTTATTTATGGCTTTAAAAACAGAAACACTGACTTGTGTTCATGCTTTTATCAAAATAATATTAATATTAATATTAATAATGGGAGAGATGTAAGTTATAGTTTAGGCCATAATTGATTATTAGGATCTATATCACTAATATTTTTCTGTTCATCCAAAACACAAGGTGTTTCTTTAAAAAAAACAGAATCAACATTTTATGCTAGAAGTTCAAAATTCTGAAACATTAAACAAAGATTGCTAGCAGGGTGAAAGCTTACAGATTTTTTTGTTTGTTTGTTTGTTTGTTGATTGGTTCAATTATTACTTAAGAATTTAAAAAACAACTGCAAGATGATACACTAATGTCTTCAAATGTCTTCTTCTTTTACCTGAGACCATTAAATTGTTATCACACTGTTGACAGTTTACTAAATAACTATACTCTGAATGCTGAAAATATGTATATTTTGATTAACTACTTTAACTAAAAAATAAAACTTCAACAAATATATTTTCATTCAAATTTATGCTTGGACTACAGCTTACAAAAGGCTTACGTTTATTCAACCATGAGTTATTATAAAATTGAAACAATATCAATCAAATAAAGGCTCAGTGAAAATAATAAATTGGAATTGAACTGTCACATGTTTTATTCCTAATTGAAAATAATGTTACTCGTCTGATTAATTGCTAATACAAATTAAACCTATCGGTGGTGGGTTGTGTTATGTTTTATACAAAATATCTAAATTGGCTAAATGTATAACTTTAGTAATAGGTGATTCATTAAAAGGGATGTTTTTTTGCCCACTGTTTATGTCTGTAAATCTTGTAACATAAACTAAATGGTGACTAAATGATAAAACCATGCATTTTTCTATGTGATACTACATGGCGTAAACTGAAACTTGATGTGAGATAAAAGTGTTGTCTCAACAGCTGAAACACAAGCTGGTTTGTTTTATGAGGTGACTGCAGGAATGCGGCGGTTAATAAGCAGCGGTCTCTCTGCCCCAGTCCTCATTCTCGGTCCTCACACCTTCCGACACCCCCTCCGACTCGTCTCTTCCCACATTCTCCATCCCACAGAGACTCCCTGACTGTTCCTATGGCATCCTCTGCTCCCAGGCAATACTGTGTATACTTGATTACGTCTGTGCGCCACCAGCCTCGCACACTGAACTAATGTGCGTCTCTTCGTATTCACAGGCCAACCCTCCCCCCATCATTGTCAACGCAGACTCACTAGACGCGGGCCCTTATGTAAGTATCTGCTCTCGCTGTCTGTACAGTATGGATCCCTTTTTATTCTCACTTCCTCTGCTGCATGAACATGTTTGTATGTCTGTGTGTGGATGCGCATGAGAAGGCCTCATCTTGGTAGTAAGAGGCTGTTTATCATGTGAAGAAACATCAATGATCCTGTTTGCCCTGAATGTTGGTAGAAAATGTCCATTTCTTTTAAAAAATATTGTACATTTGGTTTAGAATTTGTTTATATATGGATTCCTGTTTGTACAGTTTGTTTTTTCGTACTATTTTTTTAAGAAAAAACATCACTTTTGCACAATGACATTGCTAAACTTTGTTTTTTTTTGACAGGTAAATGGCAGTGATGGCATGTATAAATATGAAGAAATCATTTTAGAGAGGGTAAGCTTTACCATCTGTTTTTTTTTTTTCTTTAAACAATTTGTCCCCTGGATTTACACACTTGTCCAATGTCTGCATGATGGATTTTTACCCACTAGGTGGTAGCAAGAAGCTCTTTCTTTTCTAATTGAGCCTAAAGAGTGTTAATAAAACAGCCAACTCTTTATTTCTGTAAATTTAGAAGAATCAGGGGTTAATAGGTTTAACTTGCAGCTTTTAAATAATTACATAAAATTAGTCTCATATGTGATGTAAAGGAGAACTGAACAATTCCAGTGATGAATGTATTTTACATAATCCAGAGGCACATGTCATCAGCAGACGGCAGAAATGTAAAGTGCTCTCCTGTTCGATTGTTCAGCAGGCACCGCTGCACTTGGCAGTAGTGGTTTAGCTTCTAGTGGGGGAGCTATATGCTCTTATTATTCCACCTACATACTGATGCACCTCAAACTCTAGACGGATGTACAGTATATCTCTGCCCATTTCACTCTAAGTGGCATTTCTGCACCCGGAAAGCTTAAATAAACTATGCGAAGTCTCACTGTAAAAGGTCTGTGGGTGTGTAACATTTGGTGTTGAGGCCCAGTACAGGCGACTCCTCTCGGCTCCGGAGCAGCACACTGCTAGACCTCAGCCTCCTACTGTCCTAATTTGTTGCGACCGTTGCTCATTAATTATAGAAAATAATAAAGTGAAGTCTTTTCTCAGCTGTCTTGTTTGCTGCCTGTCTCTGCGGCCACAACTGTCAGATGCAGCAATGTGCTTGAACCCACTGGATTCAAATGGGAACTGTGTAAGAAATGGCGGCGTCTACCTGCTGCAGAAAATGGGAGGTCAACTAATATGGTCCCTATATGCAGACATTGGGCATGTCTAAAAGCTCTATAGGTTGATAAACAATGTGTGGCACATTAAACAAAATACATTTTTATATTATTGTGCGTCCAAAAGCAAATATGAGAAATCCCTGCAGAAACCAATACAGCAGTTTGCGTCAGTTATGTGATACAGTACACTGCTTCTAAATGAATGGATGGATGTGCTTTTTATTGTACCCTAATGCAAATGCCAATCATAATCTGTGTTCAGGGGAACTCTGGCCTGGGCTTTAGCATTGCTGGAGGAATAGACAACCCCCACATTCCTGATGATCCAGGGATTTTCATCACTAAGATAATTCCTGGAGGAGCAGCTGCTATGGATGGACGGCTGGGGTAAGTTTGTCTTCCAGAACGTTCCCCTCATTCTCACCTCGTTTACTTTTTTTTATTTTCTCTCTTTTCAAGCTCAACTGCACCCTCCATCCTCCTTCTGCTTTAACCTCTCTACTCTCATCTTTAACGCTCACCAACACCGTGTCCCGCCAGGCCGGGCTGTGTGGGAGGCAGAGTTTCTTCAGCTCTCTGCCTCCCGGCTCTGTGTGCTTCCTCAAAGTTATGATTCACTGCAAAACCAAAGCCTGAAACATGCAAAAATCATGTTATGGAGTGCTTTTTTCTGGAAGTTTCTGATTATCTTAGCCCTGCTTGGGTCTCCCTGCCTTTGTATACCAAACACAGTGGTGTGATTGTTGTATATTTGAACTTTCCACAGGGTTAACGACTGCGTACTGCGTGTGAACGATGTCGATGTTTCTGAGGTGGTTCACAGCCGAGCGGTGGAAGCCCTTAAGGAGGCGGGACCTGTGGTTCGGCTGCTGGTTCGACGGAGGCAGGCCCCACCTGAAACAATTCTGGAGGTCAACCTGCTGAAAGGGCCCAAAGGTGAAAATTGTGTAGAAAAAAAAAATTGTCACACACTGAGTCACTAGTTGAGATTTTAAATACATTTATGGATACGAAATAATGCAGTAAAAGCAGTATGTATTAAGGTGACCTGCCTGTTTTTTGTGATGACTGTCTGACTGTGTGTTACTCATTCAGGACTGGGATTTAGTATCGCTGGAGGGATTGGGAACCAGCATATTCCAGGAGATAATAGCATCTATATTACCAAGATCATAGAAGGAGGAGCTGCCCAGAAAGATGGACGCCTGCAGACTGGAGACCGCCTGCTAGCTGTATGAACCTGCACCTCACCCTGATACAGACACATATCTGCAATTTAAATCAAAATGAATTTAGGTTTTCAGAATATTTATTGAAGACGCAAACTTTGATCTATTTTTATTGTATAACAAATACTTTTGTGCGTCAAAAGTCATGGTGTAAACTAGAGGTCGACTGGCAGTTTGCCTATGGCCGATGGCAATCTTTAGAAATCAGGGCTGTTGGAGGCAGATATGCAACACTGATTTTTTATTTTTGGCCAATATGTATTTTGTATTTAACAAAACTGATATGTTGTATAGAGTGGTAGGACTTAAAAATGCAAACACAGAGGCTGAGTTGGAACAAAAAACTTAGAGGTTGTCTGATAACAAAAGAGTCCAGGCAGCAAACAAAAGATTGGTGGAGAACAGGAACTAAAGGAGCTGGTAACCAAACTAAACCAGAAACAAACAGTGTGAGCACCACTAGAATTTGACAATGACTGCTAAATAACGAGTATAAATAAGCTCGGAGGAATGATTACTGAATGATAGCAGCTGGGCTAGTTAGCAGATGTGGGACAGGTGGTAAATGAGCAGAGGCCAAGTATAACAGGGAGACGATCAGTGACACAGGAAGAACCAGGCAGACTGAAAAAAAAACACTGAACGCAAGAAGTTGTCCTGAGAAAAACATAATTGAAAACTAAACACAAGCAAAAACTCAAACAACAAACACAAACCTCTAGGATCATGACAAAAATATAACAATAATTGCTCAGTTTAAATAAACGTATATTTAACAGCCCCTAGAAGAACTTGTACACTTAATGATTTCATATAGAAGAGCATTCTCTTAAAAAACTAAGTTGTGGATTACAGTAAGCTGGTAGTAGTAGCTGCTGCTGCATCTTTATTTTCCTACTTGATAATTGATTTGAAATGCACAGACATGCTGATTTTTCTAAAAATGGACAATATCGGCCAATTAATCTGTCTATCTCTAGTATAATTTATCTCTTTCAAATGTGAGGTTTATTTATCTTTCTTATTTCTTGAAAATCCAGGTGAACAACATCGTGCTGCAGGATGTGCGTCATGAGGAGGCGGTAGCTGCGCTGAAGAACACCTCCGATATGGTGTACCTCAAGGTGGCCAAACCAGGACCCGTGCATCTGAACGACATGTACGCCCCTCCAGATTACTCCAGCAGTACGTATCTACCTCGTCGTGTTTGTCCAAACGTCCTGATACTTCCACACTGGCCAAATCAGGGACTGGATTTTCTAGTCACTAATCCACACACAGCCACCTCTAAAATTATAACATGTTTATTCAAATAAAGTTTTTTCACTTAAGGTAAAAGGTGGTTTTAAAGTCAACTTTTCTAATGTTGTACTTTGCACTGGGAATAATCTTTTCATCTTTATCAGAGATGTTTTTTGATTTTTATGTGTTGGATCACTGTTCTTTCTGCAAACCGCAATGCCCAGACACCCACATAGTGAATGTAGTGAATGCTTGTACACACACACACACACACACACACACAACTCTTTCCACAGCAACAACTAGAACAGTTCTCTGCCACCCACTTAGTGTGGTTGGTT
>JAOXNZ010000221.1:19457778-19471876 GCA_028566095.1 Kryptolebias brasiliensis | reverse complement strand
ATATATTGTAAAATAAAGTGATGCAGGCAGACACCTACATGACATCACAGAAACCAGGAGCAGCGATCAATACCATCATTAGAAGTTTAGAATTGGTCCTCTCTGGTGTTTAGTTGAAATCCAGCTGACTGTTAACAATGTGTGTGGTATTCATACCTCAGTCAGCCATGTCAAAGCCCAAAGAACTTGATTTCATTTTACTCTTTCCATTGAGGTTGAGGTAACAAGATGGAACCTGAATGCCTCTGTGTGTGTATAACTGATGAGGGTCTTTGTTCTGATGAGAGAAATGATGACATATATGCTTTTATTTTCTGGGTGGGGAGGGTGTTCAGGGTTCTTGTTTGTACTTTTGGGTGATGATATGTTTCTGTTATAGCACATCTGTGCAGTAAGTGCTTGCAAACATGAACCCTTTGATTGTACAGTAGTTTCCTTCCTGACACTGCAGGTGGTACAGCCTATCAGGACACTTGGCCTCATGGTCTTCCCTGTCCTAGTCATGAGGGAACACAGTCCTGCAGCTTTTGTTTGGGTTTTATTTTGGGACTTGACAAGAGTTTATTTGTTTGAAAATAAAATATGTGACTCAGTTATGATCTTCATGTGCTTGTTTGTCTGGTTTGAGCAGCTTTGGATTGGGCTTGGATATTACTGCAATTGTTTGTTTTTAAAGACTTTTAATCAGAAACTATGGATATACAGTTAACCATCTTGTCGAAACCAACAAGAACAAATGCAGTAATTTACCAAAAACTCAAAAAGTATACATAACATCGGGAACAATTACCTCCAACAAACGGATTAATCAGTTTAAGGTCACCCTCAGAACAGACATAAGAATCCAGGTGGGAACTGATGACCTGTTCTAGTCCTCTATGATGTTTCTTTTTGTTTTATCCAATCTGTCCAGGATTTCACTGTAGAGACAGGACATCTGTGGGGACACAAACGGCTGTATTGCAGCTTTATAATCTCTATCAACCTGGTTTAAAAAAATATAAAAATAAAATCAGCTTTGCAATTGTCTTGTAAAAATAGAAAACGCTAGCACAGTGTTCTGGCTAGCAACATTAATAACCTTGAATGATTATTATCCTTAATTCTGCTCATTATTGGGTCAAATACTTTGTCTAACAAGATGATTCAAGCTCAATCACGCTCCTTTTGTCCCTGCTTCCCCTCTACTGATGCCCTACCTGTGTCTCATAGCTCTCCTGCAGAGTTCCCAAGTGGCGGATGAAACTCATGGCAAGACCGCACCACTTCTCGGCTTCGGGGTACTGGGCCAAGCTGTACAGCAGTATCCCTGTGTTCCAGGCCTGAGTCAGCAGCCACAGGGTCTCCATCTCTGGGAAGTCATCCGGCTGCAGAGAAGAGCAGGAAGATGTTCAAAAGGCCATTTAACAGAGGCCACCTGGCTGACTCACTTGACAAAGTTGTCTTTAGTGTGATGAAGCAGCAAGAAACCAAGTAAACCTTTCATCAGATCCTGTGCCATTTGTGTTAACCTTTGCTAATGCTGAAAAAAAGGGGGGGGAAACATGAATCAAATCATTTTAATTATTTCATTCAGATTCCCCAACACTTTAATCTTGTCCCTTTACTTTGATCCAAAGAATTAAACAGCTTTCAAGTAAGAACTCCCTCTGAAAGGGGAAATATGCACTGACTCAAAAGCAGCGTGATGTCTCAATAATTCCATGTCTCTTTCAGAGCTGCAGCTCACCGGCAGTGTGATGATTTGTGCAGCACATTAACATTCAAACTGGCAGGAAGGGGCGGTGAATGGAAGCATCTGCTAATTGAACTGCAGCTGAAAGCCCATTGATTTAAGAAAGAAAAAAAAAAAGGATGCTTCTAGAACAGCGGGCAGCCATGGAGTGGAAGAGAGGGGGTTAATTATATAGCGAGGAGCAGTTCTGTTGGAGAGAACAGGAGGTGGGAGCTGAGGGATGTTGATGTGCGATTGGTGCTGACTCACTGCAGCTGATATGATGGACAGGGCCTCCTCAAAGTAATCCCACACCTCTTCCAGCACATGGGCCTCCACCTCTGACACACCACTTGGAAGAGACAGTTTGATCAGACTGTGAATGCACTTGCTAAGGTGGAGACAAAACGAGACATGGAATCAGAAACGTCTACATCTCAATAACAGCTTGGTGGATTAAAGAAAGTGTGCAGTGTAGTGATGCCTGCAGTGGGTCAGGTCAGCCTGTGGTTGTTTCTTGTGCAGAGAGAGAGCAACTCTCAGGGCCTTCTTACACAGCAGAGGGAAGTAGGCAGGAGGTTCCATGGCTAACGCTTCATTTAGGGAGAAAAAATACACAGTGAATACTGGGAAGAGTTATAAATACTGACTTGTCTTTTGCTAACAGAGATGAGAACAACCTGCCATGGTCTCCAACACTTTGGTTTCAACATTTTCAAGCTCCAGAATAGACTCGAGTATAGTCTCAACCTTCGGATCATTCAGCTTAGCACGAGCCTCAAATTCATAAAGCAGCAGCAGTGAGTCTGTTGGGTCCGTTGGAAAGGTTCCTTTGAATGCATAAAAAGAAATGGATATTTATAAAGGATCGGAAAAAACTAAACATCACAGGGTAATTTCCTTCTAGCTTAAATACCGTTGCTGTTGTTTTAATTGTACCTGATGCTTTCAGGGTTTTCCAAACCTCCCAACAGGTCAGAATGTGCTCCAAAGCCTGAACGAGCTCCTCAGCCTGTGAACCAAACACACTCAGCAAGGATTCTGGGTTCACTGTCGCCATCTAGTGTTCAGTTCCTCTTCAAAGGCAGAGGGATTAAAACCAAACGCCTACGCCTGCACCAATAATGTGGTTAGTCACCTCTCCTCTCCACTGGTCTTGGTAAATTTCCATCCATTTTGATGGAGAGCGTGTTAAATGTAGAGGATGAGGAGTGGGTGGCACACCTGGGCGGAGTGAGGAGACATCCTGCAGAGCTCCAAAGAGGCAGCAGCAGCCATCAGCAGGCAAGTCCTCTGACCCATGAGCTGCGTGCGGTCAGGAGGGCACAGCAGGGAAAACTATGAGGTCAAAGGGCAATTTAAGTTAAACCGAAAAGCACTGCTTCGAGATCTAAAGGTCTGTAGTTTTAAGAATAAATATTCTGCATTTGTTGATTCATAAGAATGAAATCCTTCAGTCAAGTTTGTCTAAAAAAAAAAAACTTAAAATCCAAATGAAATGCAAAAGCTAATTGTAAGGAATTTTTTCTCAAGCATAAATCCTCGTGTCTAAAAGGAGAGACATTTTTATTTCATATCACCAGCAGCTCGAGAGTAAAGGACAGGATGCTTGAGAAAAAAAACATTTTAGATATTTATTTTACTGCTGGTAATATTTCAGAACATACATAAAAAAGATATTTATTTTTAAAGACTCCTCTGTTTCAATTTTTCATTAGCTCCTTTTTATTGTTACTTTTTTCCAGTAAAAACATGGATTTTAGAAATATTTTTCAAGGCCATTTTGTTAAATGAATTGATTCTCAGTAATAATCTGAATTCCTTCCTCTGCAGCACTTTTATTGACCAGACGTCTGTCTTCGAGTCCCATCTACATTCTGAAGGTTTCCACAGGAGTTTATTTCCACAAACATGACCAAAATACATTTTTGTACATGTTGAGTAATAAAAAGAGATATCCATCTCTTCTGCAGTAAACTCGTGTCTCTCTAATATGTCAGCAAAACGTAAAACGATTTTTGAACCTGGCTTTTCTACATTTCAGGATTCTGCTTTTAAAATCCATCTCTGTATCTGCATAGATCTTTTTTGTCTATTGTCTTAATGTAAGAACATCTGAGGAAATTAGATAGTGACATTTAGCCTAAAAAGGTTTAGTTCTGTCAACGTCAGATGAAGGACAAAAGTTAAAGATGTGCTTACATTTAATCCAACAAAGATTTGATCAGAGTATTCAACAGATGTTGAATTCTGTTCAATCTGCCCTCGTGTACGACTGACAGAGCCAGCAGGCACAGCTTACCTGGTAGGACAGCGCAAAGAAATCCCTCATTCTGTCGGGGCTGCTCTCGCACTGCAGAGCTGAGTTCCAAGCTGCAGCGAAGACACACAGGAGCACCCTCACGCACACAAAATGAGGCCGCTGCAAGATTTTAAGTGATACCTACCGTGTTAGATTGAAGTGGCAAGGAAAAAAAAAAAGAGTCGGTACCAATTTTTCTGAACCAGTTAGCCTCCTCTGTGCGCTGCTCGGCAGTCATTTTAGGCTGGTGTGAAACTGTCTGCAGAGCTGCAGTGAAGACAAAACTTCTCAGATGCACAACAGACCCGTTTGGATATTTTGTACCAAAATAAACTTGCTGAATACATACTCACCCATTTTTAGATACGGCAGCAGGACATCCAGATTCACGTCTCTGCATGGATGGAGTGTTAGACGTAACCTTCATCAGTTATTAATAACTCTTAATTTCTTTGGGCCTTTCGCCTCACCTCATCTCATCAGCTGATTTGTCTAAAGTGGAGACCACGAGTCGAACCAAACACCTGTAAAAAAATAAAATATGAAAGAGGAGCCTGGTGTTGACCTCCTTTCTCTCACCTACTAACATTATTATACAAAGACCTACTTTCTGTGAGGAAGGAGAAAATAGGTCAGTGGATCAAAGAGGTGAATGAAAACAGAATCACTACAGTTTTCAGGACACAGGAAACATAACTTCGTTGTTTTGTAAAAACATGCACTATCCCAACACATGAATACAAAAATATTTTATGTGAATTTTTTAATGTAAAGATTTGCAACATTATTATTTTAATAGTTTATTCAATTTTATTAAAATAAATTATGAAGCTAAAATATAATTAGCAAAAAAAATACAGCTTGTCCTTATAGGTGAACAAACCTCTGCTGGAAACTACATCTGCTGCACCCAAACTGTTTATTTACCGTGTTCATCACATCTGAGTGTCTAAAGCAGGGGTGTCAAACTCCAGGCCTCAAGGCTCCACCGTCCTGGACGGTTTAGGGTTTTCTCCAACACACCTGATTCAAATGGTTCAATTACCTCCTCACCAAATCATCAAGTTCTCCAGAAGCACGTCCACAAGTCAGTCATTTAAAGCAGGTGTTTTAAAGCAAGAACACGTCTAAAACAGGCTGCGGCCCCCGAGGACCGGAGTTTGACACGTGTGGTCTAAGGCTTTCTGATATAAACAAGTTTATTCTCTGGATCCTGCTTGTTTTATTCATTCTTGCCAATATTTTAAACTTGTTAGTGACTCAAAATTGTGAGGAATATGGCTAAGTTTTTCTTGCAGTCTTACCGAATTCTGAGTTTTTTTGCCTCCAAGAGACCCGTGAGTCACACAGCCAGTTTATAAAAATCACATTTTATTTCTGTATTCTTGGATGTGCACATTATTATGTTGCCTACCACTGCTCACATCAAAACCTACCTCGGTCTGCTTTGTAAAACTGCCACCCCCACATTTATGATTTATTCTGCTGGAGTTGCTCCCTTCTTCAGGGATCGGTACAGCGAGTGAACTCACATGAAAGATTTGGTGAGTGGTTTATATCGGATGCCCTTCCTGATGCAATCTGGGCTCGAACCTGCAGCCTCAGGATTATGAGACCGAGGCACTGATCACTGATCTACCGCAGCCCCCAGATTTAGTCTGCTGAAGTACACTTTTAAAATGAGGAAAGGTAGATTTGGATCAGTTTTTACATAATTATTATTTATCATCTACATGGTTTTCAGACCTGGAAATTAGAGACGACTTCAAAACACCCACAACAACTATGTTATATCTAATATGTGACTATTTTGAGAGCGTTTGAATGACATTTCTTTTAACGTTCAGGAGGAACATGAGAATCCTTCTGAAACACTTTCAGACATTTTGGAGACGCCATCATGAATGCTGTTTGCAAACTAGTCACCAGCAGTCACAGAGACTACCTTAAGAAACTTTTACGGTGCTATAAAAGACTTACCTCTCTTGATTTTATTTAATTGTTTTTTTCTTGTGAAAATATTTATTTTCAATTTGTTTTGCTGATTTCAACTTATGTGTTTTACTTTTTTATGTGACAATATTTAACTACCCAAGTTAGAATTTTTTTATTATTATTATCATTGTTGTTGTTGTTGTTGTGTAGCATGTTGGCCCATTCCTTGTTGTGTTTTCAAATGCTCAACAAATAAAACTGACACTGACATCTGAATACTGAACTCTTTGAGTCATTTTCACAGACCTCAGACCAGTCAGAACCTGAGCTGGATTATTGGGGTTTTCACATAAAATCTCCAGAGCTTTCATGGCAGTTTCCTGGTGTCCGTTCTGTCGCAAAAAAACACACATCCTCATCAGCACTAAAACAAACTCAAAAACACATCACACACAAAAAAAACCCTGTTGTGGTCGCTGTCCAGCATGTCCCCACTCCCTCCTACTCAAGAGGCACCGAGCAGATATGATCAAAGTGACAAGGACATGATCCCTCTTCACCTTCCCACTCAAAAACACTTTCAATTGTGTTAAACTTAATGTCTGTCCAGGCTGCAAGTAGCACTGATGAGGTGTTATAATCATTAGAAGAAAACCATAAGATGGGAAAATGTGATAAATATTTCACCAGGCTTCATTTTTATGACTGAAACGAGTGATGAGTGCTGCGATTAAGTCTACCTCCAAAGCAATCTGAGCAGCCAGACTTAGGAGATAGGAGGCCGAAGTCTCAGAAACCAGCAGTCTGTCCTCGCAGGCTACCGGGCTCTTGGACAGAAGTCCCATCGCATTCAGCGCCTCTGCAGCTGGTGCAAACAAGCAGCCCCATAAAAAGTGATTAAACTGCAACAATGAAAAAGTAATTATTTGCTGAGCATGCATCACACGGCTAATGTTTATTTGATACCTTTCTCTGAATTGCTCTCTAGAACAGCAATCTTGTAAACACTGAACTGAGTAAAGATGCTTTCAGGATCACATCTCTCTGCTTCTTTAATGGCTTCTTTAGCCTGAGAACACATTTTTTAATATGTGTGCAAACATAAGTCACCTTGCAGAATCCTTGCTGACAGTCATGCTACTGCACTAAGTTTAACTACAGTGACTCGGACGGTTTTACCTTTTCCAGCTGCTGAAGCTGCAGAAAGCAAGATGCTCTGTTCCTCTGCAGTTTGGCCAAGTTAGGCTCCATTTGACCCGACTTGAAGAAACTCAAGGAGTAGTTATACCACTGAAGAGCATCAGAATAGTTACCCGCCTGAGAAGAAGCATAAATTAATTGGAACCTCTTTTTCAATATAAAAATAAACTTTTTTGATTGAAGTTATTCAAGCTACATTGTTTAAAGTGGTCGGAAACTAACAGTTTGGTAGAAATGCACTACAGAGTAAATTGTGCTTCTCGTATGTAGATTTTCATCCTGTTCATTTAACGTATTTAAATGTTATCTTATAAAACGTTGTGATACTTTCATTTTTTCATCTTATCTATCTGTATGCATCTGTCCATATCAAACAAACCTATGAAATCGTATCTTTAAAGGCAAATGTATTTGTGTTTTGCAGTAAACCCAGATTTAAAAACAAAGCCTTATGGACTCAGACAAGAGGATTTTATTTCTCTTGTTGCACTGAAGAAAGATGGCCGATCACTGAGCTGAATGCACAGTATAAACACAAAAAAATACATTTTGAGAATAAACAAGGATGTGTTTTTCAAACCTCAAAATGTCTGGATCCTTGATCCCACAGCATGACATGCAAACTTGTGAGTGCCTGTGGCGCCAGCTGTTTACCAGTATAGTGGCCTGTGGGAGTGAATAAAAATGTCATACTAATACATCGAGTAACTGGCTTCAGACTAAAATGTTATTCTTTTTAACAGAGAAGTGAGCTGTTATAGAATTGGCTGTAACAGTATGGTACCAGTGATGATGTCTTCTATCTTCTGTTTGGCCAGCAGCTCCTTGCCTTTATGCAGCAGTAGCTCAATGTGCAACACAAGACCATTTCCCAGGTCAGGGGACGACTCAAAGTGCTGACACACACATTTCAAATACTCAAATGCCAGCAGTTCTCTAGAATAATCAAAACAGATCAAATGCAGAGCTAAATACAAGCTGTCTAACCAAAGAAAAGCTAAAGTGTACAGTTTCTCTGCACAAACGGCTGTGTGAGTATGCTGTGGATTTCTACAAGAAGGGATCAAAGGTTTTAAGGTTTTTACCTGTCCTCAGCCACGAGCAGTTTCACAATGCTCAGACAAACTTCAAGGGAAACCTGGGATTCCAGCATCTCATTAAGTCCTGAAAACATATGTTTTTTAATTTGCTTTCTAATGTACATTTCCACCCCAGCTAAGTTGCCCGTAGAGATAAATGAACACTTCCCAGGCTCCCAGAACAAGAAGGATCTGAGCCTGAGACGCTCTGAGGGAAAAAGCCTCAGTAGAAGTTACATCACTGTAGAGACTCGCTGTGGTTTCAGAGGATCAAAGTAGGAACATCTTATTATTCTTCAATTCATGTCTCCAAATTCTTGGCAAATGACACTCCACTGTGGCCAGAGTTAATCAAATTCTGCATAAATAATTCATGGAGGTCTGGTATTAACTGACCTGCTCTGATATGATTGTCTTGGGCCCCACATCTCAGGAGGATTCTTATCTTTAAATACAGTCCAGATGTGCTCGCACACTCCTGCCAAAGTGCACAGAACCACCACGTACAGAGCAGGATTATGCTTCCAAATGTAGATCTCAGTACCAAAGTGAAAATCTTTCTCATAACCCACCTTGTTGGCTAAGTTGACAGCATTAAGAGTCTTTTCCTGAAATTTCTGGCAGTCCCATTCTAAATAAACTGTGGCAAGGAGCCGCAAAACCTTGGCCTGTTGAGAAAGACGTGGAACAATTAAATTATTTTAAACATAGGACTTTTGGAATGGCTTTGACTTGGTTCTGTACTGTACAGTCTTACCAGAACTTCTTTTCCAGGGCCGTATTTTACATTTGTTTTTCCAATGTCATAGCTTTGACTGAAAAAGAAAAGCTACCTCTCCAACCTTTTAGCTTCCAAACACTGTTTTTTTGTTAAGCAATCAACATCATATTTACCTCAACCAGAAAGCACTGTCCTCAAACTTCCTCAGATTGTAAGTTTCTATTCCAAAGTTGTAGCACATGAGGGAGAGGTACGCTGTCTGTGTTCAGAGAGTATGTTCGCAGTTAACATCCCCCTCAGTTCCAACAACAATATGTGCTGTGAATGTGATAAATCAATATAAAGTGTTGTTACAGTGATAACAGAGGGATTATTTTACATCTTTTGGTAGCCGCTGCAACATGTCTTTACAACGCTGAATGTAGACTGCAGCTTCTTGGTTATTCCCCTGAGTCAAGGCCTGTAAAGAAGATCAGACCTGAACTTCCGACTAAATGTCATCAAACAATGTGACGTTCCCGATCAGCAATGGCACATTTTTTCCCCTCTCATTGTTTCTCGGTTCACATTTTAGCTGTCTCACACTTCACACTGCAAGTCTGTCAGAACAGCACTTCCTAAGCTGCCAAATATCACAAGAACAAATATTCACATTGAAGGTGTCGAACATCACATCACATGCTCACCGACTCTGCCTGGCATGACAGAATTCGAAGTAGGTCCTTCTCCACATCCGCCTTGGATGAAGAGCTGTCAGCTGCTGCATTGCCTCTGGACGTTAGCTGGCTGTAGAGGGTTTCCAGGCTCTGGGGACACAGCATGTAGAGTAATTTGTAAAAACACCATATTTCTGTTTGCTCTAAACTTGCACAGATCTAAGCTCTCTCTCAGACTGTGAGCTCATTTTTTATTCACCTTGACAGCAAGCCTCAAGAAATTATCTGCCATCTGGGGATTTTTGCAGTCCAGCCAGGTTCTCCCTGTTTTGCTGGCCATCTGTAAAGATTAGACACTGACAAATGGGCCTTGTCCTCCTGAAATGCTGAGCACTCGGCGAGAATGCCTGGAGTACCGCTTACCAGGATCTGCTTGCGAAGGGCGCCCTCTGTTGGCTTCTCCGTCTCACAGCAGTACAGTAGACTGCACGCAACATGACGGACTGCATAGTAAAAAAAAAAAATGTTGCAGTATGATGCAATGCATCTGAGACTATCCCTGATCACAGCTCTCACACTGTGTCAAAATTAAGTATTTTCTGTTAGGATGAATAACATTGAAACCAATCGGTAGGATACCTTTGGCTTTTTGAATTTTACTTAAAGCATCACCCAGATTTTTGGTGACTGCCCAGTTCCACAGCTGGATGGCACAGTCCTCAAGCTGTGAAAATCAGAAAACAGAATAATCTTACAGGTAATAATACCTATTATTATGACTGTGTTTAATGAACAGATAGCAGCTGAATGATAGTTAAATAGATTTCATGTAAAACGTCACAACTCAGCTGCAATAAAGAATTATGACAGGTTGAATTAAATTAGCACAACAGAAGCATATGTAGATTCATAACTGTAAAACAATGGAAACAATTAATTAACTTTGATTGTCGTATAGACCACCTCATACACTTTTTAATCTACCTGCAAATCTGGCATTTTGGTGAACAAGTCTAAACCAGAGACTTCAGAAAAGAGTTCCTCTACGACTTCACCGTAATCTGTCAGCTGTTTCTGCAGCAAGTTCTCTGTGAGACCTGTGGAAAAGCAAAGATACATCAACAAGACATCAGGAGCAGATATTTCTCATCGTGCCACAAAGATAAATCTAACCTTCAGTTTAAATAAGAACAGGAATAAATTAATGATACAGTGATTACAGAACGCACAACCTGTTCTGTCTGAAAATCCTGACAGCAACCTTTAATTCATAGTGGAAAATATAAAATAATGTTCTAGATTATCTCAATCACTAAAGAACTTTGTACAAAAAAGTTATTAGCTTGCATCTGGTTGCAATTATATCCTGTCCTTCCTTGGACTAATGGTTGGATGTATGAAACGTTCACTGTCAAGTCAAAATGACCAGGAATTTGCCAACTTTTCACTTGATTTATTAGCTGCAGAGATTTGTATTCCTTGTTTTGCTGGGGTGAAACTTATATTGCTCAGGTCACAAGAGGTTTGTTTTGTTTAGATAAGATTATTTGAGTCAAAAATGTGTGTTTAAATAAGTAAGCTGGAGATTTAATAAATGGCTAAAAGGACTTCAGAGGCACTTTAAAAACATGGTTATTTTACACAGGAACTTTGTCTCATTCGTGTAAAAGAAACATTAGTTTTTCAGGTTTACCTTTTCTTTTCCTTTACCTTTTCTACCTTCTCAAATAAAAACAACTAATGTCAGACTTTTACAGATTGCTCTGTTTTAACTGCATGTTCTGTCTCCTTATTCTCTACTAGTAACATATGGACTTTCCAGTTTCAGTGCCTATGATTTCTTTATAGAATTTCTGATAGATTCAAAACTATCTAAGGTTTGTTTCCCATAAACGCCCTCACTACAACCAGCTGTGTAACACATATCCAAACTTTAGCTAAATCTGGATTAGCTTTAATGACAGAAGGCAACATCAAATCCTCCAATAAGTGTGTCAAGTCTATTAGGTTTTAAGATTTCTTTATTAAACTAAGAATAAACTATTCACTGTATGATTCACTAGTTACAGACATACTGTATAAGTTAAGGATCAAATTATATTGCCTGGCCAAAAAGACAAGTCGTACATGTTTTGGTGGAGCACCTATGTTTGCAACGAGAATTTCCTATGGCATCGTTTCAATAAACTTATGCAATTTTACAGCATTTAACATAAAGTGTTGTCCAGAGTTGTCGAACTTAACATAACATTTTGTTCAGAACTGAACTCTGTGTCACAACGAAGGCCCTGGAGGACTGAGGTATAAACTATGATTAATAAACTGTGATGTTTTGTTATAGTACTGAGCTAGTTTCGTCTTTTATTTAAGGCCTATAGGTAAAAAAATTTCCAATCCATCTTCAACTGAGACATTTGGGATCTTGAAAACATATTAGCACCACAGTTTGAACTGAGTACAATCAGCGCTATGTATAAAAATCATGGTCAGACAGTAAAACTAAGTAGACAGCAGACCTAAGTTTTTGGACGCATATTGTTGGTGAACTTGGACCTGACCAAATGAAGCTACCCCACAGGTTTGTACAACGGGCCTGAAGAATCAAATGAGAAGCTACAAATTGCATCACTGGAGTTTAAATAACACATTGCAAGTTTAAACACATTAATCACTGCAGAGGGACCTTAAAGCTTTGCTTAGTTGAATTAGCTGGTGACACTTTTCTGGCCAGGCGCAGCACATTTATATCACACAGATTACTTTTAGTGAAACTAACACTATTTATGGCTCAGCACTTTTAAAACTGGCTCCATACCAATCATTCTGTCCCTGCTTGCATATTTTTACAGACACATACAAGGGGGTCAGGTATCATTACTTACATAATATTTTAATTAGGTGAGCAAAACAATGTGAATTTTATACATGTAGCTTCAAATCTTGGCAAACAGAAATATCATCTTTAGTGAATAAAACGTCTCAACTTTCAAATTGCTCTCCTGATACCGGGAATTACTGTACATGTAGTAATTTATAGGCTCCATATTTCTGGACATTTTGGTTTCATAATGTTTAGACATATTACACTTCAGCCGAGGAGAGACAGGATGTAATGAAAAACAGCTGTGTACATACTGAAACCTAATTTCTAGAGATGTATAAATAAAACTGTTTGACACATATTAGAGCAACTGCGGCGCGTCGGATTGAAATAAAAACATTTCGATATGGCCAAAGTTAACATTATTTGACAGCTATGATCAGAGGTGCTTTTACAATCTATGCTCAGCTATAGGAAGAATAAAATTATATCAGTATATTTTATCATTCCTGACTGACTGAAGATTGCATTATTTGTTCTTACTTTGCATAAAACTACAATGTCTGAGAAGAGAGAAGAGTTAACTTCAGACTTGACTTCTGTCAATTTGTTTGCCTAATTAAAACTACAAATCTAGCATTTCTTGAAGGAATGCAAAGCACCTGATTAGGTGTGACGGCCATCTTGACAAGGAGTTGACTCCAAAAAGTTATTGTAGATGGACACCCAATGATTACTTTCTAAGAGTTTCACTAAACTCTGTTCAGTGATTCATGAGATATTTTGCTAACAGACAAAGAGATGCAAATATGTTGCCACGTGTGTGGCACTTTATCACAACATCTTTAAAACTGACTGGGTTGTAGCCATTTTTCTGTTTTCTATGGTCATGAGCTGTGGCGGCCATCTTGATTTAGGCTAACTCCAGATGGTAATCAACTGTAGAGGAACGTCCAGTGATTATTCCCTAAAAGTTTCATTAAAATCCATCCAGCGGTTTAGGAGATATTTTGCTATTATATTTTTATTTTTACAGAGTGAGTGTACTTTAAAAGGCAAAGATCTTGCGCCATCTTCAGGGAGCAGGAAGCCTTTTGGTATCTATGGTAACCATGTAACCGATGAAGTTAGCTAGGTCACGGCAATGTGTCGATATTTCATGATTTAAAAGATAATAGTTACTCAAAGTGAGGTGAACATTTACTCACATTTCACAACTGAGACTAATTTCTCCATATTCGAGGTTTCAGTGTGAAGAAAATGTCAAGTTAGCTTAATTTCGCAGAACAAAAATCATTTAGCTAAAAACGTATGCCCGCGAAAAAAAAAATGTTTGACGTCATTCGCTAATGTTCCGTTCAAAGGCACTGGGAAATTCCTAACTTTTACAGTTTATGGAAATCAAACAATCACTTTTGTCAAAAGAAATGGTTACAAAATCTGTATCTTAAAATTGCATTTTGCGTCTTTTACACGTAGTGGCAAGCTTTTATTACTTGTTAAAAGGCAGCAAAGCAATTGTCAAGGCATGTTTCTTTATTAATTAATTTTATTTTTTGATTATTAGGGTTTAAAATGTCGTTTTTAAAAAAATCACAGTGCCTGAGCACAGTGAAAGCAACAAACATTTTGTTTCTCATGTTGCCTCCCTATTTAATTATCACATTCAT
>JAOXNZ010000221.1:19422143-19435001 GCA_028566095.1 Kryptolebias brasiliensis | reverse complement strand
CTCAAAGGAGTTCAGGGCTCTTTGTTCCACTTCCTCCATGTAGAGATTGGCCACAATCGGTGACACTGGGGATCCCAGCTTTTGTTTTTAACCTTTTTTGGATTTACCATGTCCTGGATGACTGAGAATCTACACCAGCATATTAAAGACATGTTATAAGAAATGTTAGCATTTCTAGAGAAAAACAACACAAATGAACTAGCATTCCTTGTAGGAAAAATTATCATCAACTGCCTTGCATGCCAAAGTTTCAAACAAAGCTCTTGCATGACCTGTTAGCACTCAGAGTATGTGTTGGGGATCAGTCTCAATTACTACCACACTAAAGTTTAGTTCAGTACCTGTAAAAGCAGTATAAGTTATTAACATTTTTGTGTTTGCTAAGGTGGATTAGCTGTGATGGCCATTTTGATTTGCGTTGACTCCAAAAAGATAATCAGTTGTAGATGTACATCAAATAGTTACTTTCTGAGAGTTTCATTTAAATCTGTCCAGATAAACACGCACACAGAGGCAATTACTTGATAGTTCACCTTACTTGATCTGAGCAATAAACACAGACAAACAGTATCCCTGAGTACGAGATATTAGTGTAGGAAACAAAGCCACCGGTCCGACCCGGGGATCTGATTTTTAAACAGATCTACTCTGACTCAGCTGACTCCATCCCTAAAGAAAACACATAAATCACTGGTAAGTAACTCTGTGGGTTGAAGTGGGGAACATGAGGGAGATATATTGATCTCAGATTCCCTGAGTGGAACAGCACTGAGTGACCGTGTGTGAAAGCTGTCCTGGTTGTGAACCCGCAAAGAGATTAAACATCAGGACGTTCCCAGAGAGGTTCTGGTCCGTTGGTGGTAGCAGCAGACCTTTGAGTCATAAGATCAGGAAAACAATGGGCCATTACACTTCAGGCTCAGACTCCACTGACAAAATCAACACAGGAAACGCCAGATCTAAGTTTTTCCCTAATTTTATCATATTTTCTCAGAGAACAACTTGCACTTTGTAGATATTTGGGATAAATAAGAGCAGAGGTTAAACAAAGGATTTCTGCAGGCCCAAAGATAATTGAGGCTGGCACCAGAAACAGTGGTTGCACAGCTAATGAGATTGAGAGGCAGCCACAGCCTGCTGGGACGAAAACTGTGCTGTTTTGTGTTTTTTTTTTTTTTGTCAGGTCTGACTCTGCAAAGTTCATGTCACTGTAAAATCCAAAACGTAGGATCGTATCTGGTTGAGAAGTTATCAGCTGTTTTCAGTGGAGCATGAGAGTCTTAGGATCAGCCTTATCTCCTGTAGACAGAGCGTGTGCTGTAGAAGGGTGTATGAGTGTGTGTGTGTGGGGGGGTTCATCGAAGTGATGAACAGCAGATTCCTGTCACTGCTGCTGCTGTTTTCTCCTCAGCTCCTCCACTCATGAGGCTGATTGTTCCCCACCACTGGCAGGGAAGGACTTTTGTTTAGACCTGGATTCTTCCTGGATTAGTTGCCTGATTCGGGAGGGGCCCTTTGCAACATTATAGTAATATGATGTTTGCAGGATAGATTTTAATGTTCAGAATTAAAAAAAAAATACAAGTAAACCTTTTTTAAACTATGTTTTGCATTGTTTTTGATGCAACATGGTGAGTTTTGTTATTAACTGCCAGCACTGAAGGTGAAGAAGCGATAATCTTATTGTCTGTGTGTTTGTCTGTTAGCACAATTTCTCAAGAAGCAGAGGAAGGGTTTTAATTAAACTCTCAGAAACTAATCACCGGAAGTACATCTACAACTAATAAACCTTTAAAGTCAACCACATACAAGATGGTTGCCATAGCTAAGCCACATTAGCAAATACAAAAATAGTTATGATGTAGTCAATTTTACAGTAATTGAGCTAAAACTTGGTGTGGTAGAAGCTGAGAATCATCCCAAACTTAAACTCTGAGCACTAACTGATCAGTCAAGATCTGTTTTAAAACTTTGGCATTAACTATCGGAGTCAACACTGTCTGTCTGTTGGGGAAATACCTCATGAATCATTGAACATATTTTAATTAAACTCTCAGAAATTAATTAATACATGTACATCTACAACTAAGTAATTTTTGGAGTCACATCCATTTTCTTTACTGGCTTTTTCCTTTCTGGGTCACGGGGGAGCTGGTACCTATCTCCAACAATTATTGTGCAAGAGGCGGCGCACACCCTGATCAGGTTGCAACTCCATCACAGGGCCACAAAGAGACAACCAACCATTCACACTTTCACTCATACCTAAGGACAATTTAGAGTTGCCAATAACCCTAACTTTTATGGTGTTTGGTCTGTGGGAGGAAACCAGAGTACCCAGAGAAAACCCATGCATGCACATGGAGAACATGCTTTATGCATGAAATGGGCTATGTAAATAAAGTTTAATTTGATAAACAACACATACTCCTTGCAAAATCTTGCAATATAGCTTGAAATCTCACATAATGTTATTTATAAAGTTTGACCAAAATGACTAAAACTCATTTCCTTTTCATCAAAGAATGATCTTAGTTTAAAACTCTGACATAAAAGGCCCCCTTTAATTTTTCTGTGTTGTCTTTGCAGTTGCCGTACTTACAGCAAGCAACCCCTGGTCACACCCGACGACTGGAGAAACTATTCTGACAACTGGATTAAAAGCATAATTGTCAAGCCTGAACTGGTCAAAGGGAAAAACAAGGTATGCAATTTAAATTATTATATTTTAAAAGCACTGGATGCACTTTTCAAGGCACCTTTTTCACTCATGGAAATTTATCTCAGATCCTTACAGTTTTCATCCCCCTTCAGAGTGAAAATGATTAATTTGGTCCGTTGCAGTGGCAGCTTTTGATCTGTAACCGTGACCAATTGAAATGCCCTCAGCAGAAAATCAATTTTGCTGTTCGTGTGTTTGAAAAACGTGTGGTTTGTTCTTGGAAAAAGCTTTAAAGAAAACAAAGCTTTAGGGTGGACACAAGCAGGAAGGTAATGCTGGGTCAACATGAGCGTCCATCTTGATAACCCAGTTTAGCAAAGAAAAATATCTTCAGATTCAACATCTGACTGATGCCTCGTTGAGTTCAAGCACAGAGCTGCTGCATGGATTCGTCTGGTGCATATGAAGCCTGACAGCTTGAACTGCAAACACACATGGCTGAACTGCCTGAGAAAAATCACACTTTCAAACATACGTGTGACTCTGTTAGTTGTTCCTTGGCTTGTGTGCAAAATCACCAACCTTCAGGCTAGTAATCTGCTTCTCTGACCGCCAGTTAACCCATTGAAAACTAAAGCAGATCCTGGTGAATAGTATTTGGCTTTTCTTTCACACAAAAATCCATCCTATAGGGAGAAGATCTCCATCAGAGAACATAAGGTGCCTCTAACCTACAGACACAGTTCATTTCCTGGAGTGAATCTTTTCAGTGTATAATATGAAAAAAGGCTGTAAATAAAAGAGCAATGGTTCACCAGTCTGCAAAAAACTGTCTGAAACTAGTGGAGCAATTTCAGACCAATGTTACTTAATGGAAAATTGGTAAAACTTTGATTATCACATCATCTACAGTTCATAATATCTTCAAATGATTTCAAGAGAAATCTCTGAGCTCAAAGGACAAAAGGCCGAAGGTCAATATAGGATGTCTGTGATCTTCAGTGCCCTCAGACAACACTGCATTAAAAACAGGTCTGTGTCTGTTCTGGACATCACTGCATGGGCTCAGTAACACTCCCACAAACCACTGTCTGTAAACACATTTCGCTGTACCATCCTGAAATGCTGCTTAAAGCTCTATCATATAAAGAAGAAGCCAGATGTGAACACCATCCAAAAACGCTGCCATCTTCTCAGCACCAAAACTCTTCTGTGGTCAGACAATTTGAAATTTGAAATTCTTTATGAAAAACCATGGATGCCATGTCCTCTGTACTAAAGAGTTGAGGGACCATCCGGCCTGTTATCAGCACACAGATCAAGAGCCTGCCTCTCTGACGGTATGGAGGTGCATTAGTGCCTTTAGCATGGGCAGTTTACACTTCCAGAAAAGCACCATCAAAACCTTAATACAGATTTTAGAACAATATAGGTTCCCATTCAGATGATATTTTTTTATTTTTTGCATATTTGAGCAAGACAATCCTAAACTTCATACTGCATCCATTACAACAGCATGACTTGACATGAGAGTCCAGGTGCTGAACTGACCTGCCTGCAGTCCAGACCTCAACAACTGAAAACATTTGATGCATCATGAAATGAAAAATCCAACAAAGAGCCATGACTGTTGAACAGCTAAATTCCTCCATCAGACGAGAATGGGACAAACTTCCCTCCAAAACCTCCAGCAGCTGCTCTCTTCAGGTCCTAGATGTTTACAGACTGTTGTTAGAAGAAGAGCAGATGCTTCACAGTGGTAAACATGGCCTGATCTTGTCTTTTTAAGATGTGTTGCTGCCATAGAAGTCTAAATTTATTTATTTATTTATTTCCTTTATGTTAATAAAATAAGGGTTTAGAAAATTTGCAAATCATTGCATTCTGTTTTTATTTACAATTTTACAATTCCTTTTTTGTAATGCATCTGAAAATATTGCTTTCTGCAAATTAACACTAAGGCTCCAGCTTGTGATGCAACTGTAGCAATAACTGCAAATGTCCTGAGCAGGATAGTTAAAACTCTTAACCCCAAACTTAATTAAAACCAGGTTTCTTCAAACCTGCTATTGTCAGTCTGCAAGGTTAGATTAAATAAACTGTTTATTCTTGGCAACTTTACCCTGGCTTCAGTGTCTGCTGCTCTTAAATTAGTTTGAAATAAATTTCTGCTCCAATTACTTCTACATGAAGACACTGTAAAATTAACAGCACGTCAGCTCTAACACAAATCTGACATAAATAGGAGAGGCACTACTTATTTACAAGTACTAGCAGCCAGTCGTTGGTGTTTTTATGAGGCTCAGAACTGAGGGTCAATGATAACAAGAAGCCGTTTGAAAAAAGAGGGATTTGTTGGAAGCAAATTCCTCCCTGTCACCTCACATAAATCGTGCTGGCCCATGAATTAGAATATAGTCGGGGCCGGGTCTCTGAGCACCACTCCATGGTGGAGAGGTAGACCGACCCAAGGTCACAGTAAAAGGAAAACATGAAGGCAGGGGGGCAATATGGGCATAAAGGTCATGGTGCGTCTGGTCAGGTCAGCTTTTCAGGAGTGTGTGAAGGCGTTTAAATGTCTGTTTTTAATCTCAGGTTACATCACATAGGGTAATAGTGGTAATATAATACTGTAAGACCTCTTCATTGTGTTTTTACAAAAGACATATCAGCATGAATTGGACAGTGAAAAATGACTATTATTCTTTTGTTTAGGGAGCAATGTAAGCACAGCAATGATAAAATGGCTTAATTTCAGCTGAGAGTCAACACAATAGTTTCAACCAGCTCAGGAAGTTATGGCCAATGTAGACAATTCACCCACATCATTCACTCTTTTTAATGTATTTGACTGACCCCCCACCACTATCCCATGCCTTAAAAAAACAGATGTCACCATGAACATTAAGCAGAACCCAGTGCCTTCTGGCCCTCATCCAGGTTCTCCTTATTATTTTGTGTATTAAAGCCATTAAAATGTTGTTCTTGTTGTAAATTGGGTTTGTCATTAGAGTTGCTCTCCAGGAAATAGACATTAGAGTTTAGGTCTAGTTGCCGTGGTTTGATGGAGACTCAGTGGGCTTTAAAACTCCAGATGTATCCTTTCATTAATGCCAGGCACAGGTGAGCATAAAACACATCAGTCGTGGTGCACACTGCACAACTCATAAGTCTGATGCTGAGCCGAAAACAAAATGCTGAATTTTACACATAATTATCGTCCAGGCAGACAATGTTTTTGCTTGTGGCTGTGTGTCTGTTTGTTACCAAAATGTCTCATGAACCACATGACCAATTTAATTGAAATATCCAGAAAGTAATGGCTGGATATAGATCTACAGCTGATTACTTTTTACAGTCAACTCAAATCAAGATGGACCTTAAAAACACAGAATGGCAATAACTCAATTTTACAGATTTTGACCTAAGATTTCATCTGTTTAGTAGCTGAGACTAGTACACATATTCAAACAAATTGTGAAAGATCTTTATTGAAAATTTTCCCTTTAATATTTACAGTCAACTCTGCCTGTTAGCAAAATATTTTATGAACCACAGGAGTAATTTTAATGAAACTTTCAGTAATTAATTATGTGATGGACCTCCACAACTGATTAATCTTTAACCCAATTCAAGATGGCCACCACAGCCAACTGACCTTACAAAACACAAAGATGGTAATAATCCAGTCAGTTTTACAGACATTGAGCTAAAATTTGGTGTGAATGTGGCTGAGATTCATTTACAACACAAGTTTTAAGTGGTCTTCATTGTGCAAGATTTTTGCTTGAAACAGTAGCATTAACTGTTGAAGTCAACCGCGTTTGTCTATCAGATATATATCTCATAAACCAGTGGATGGATTTTATGATTTTTTATTTGTTCTTGTCCAAGACTGTGAGTACCTTGGTGATCGAGGAGGCTCGTGTGTCTGGAGAGTACTCCTGCGAGGCCCAGAACGAAAATGGCTTGAGCACAATGACGATACCTTTCTACGTTAACGGTAAGTATCAGCCCTGAAATCTCAGCTGTTCAGCTCATGGTGCATGCAGAAATAATTTTCATCTTATTGCAAACCACGCCATGGATTATTTCAAATGATCCACAGTGCATGCTGTAATGAACTGCCAGAACAGGGAAGGAATGTGCAGATTGTGTTGTGCAATAAAGAGTCCAGAGGGGGGCATTAATTGAAAACATCTTCCACTGTAGCTGAACAGCTTTAAGGCGGAAGCGAGGCGAACGTGTCCTGAGCCATATGGAGGGCTGTAATGACACGCGTTTAAAAAAACAACTATGAATAACTGCATTCCTGCGCCAATGCCAGCAGGTCATTCCTCTTCCTCCCTGAGCCTGTGTGCCCAATGAGAATTGACTTTATATGTGCATCTGAGCATTTCCAAATGTTCCCCACAAAGACTGTTGAATGGGACAGTTATGTAATAACATCAGGAATGAGGTGTCATTGCAGATAAACACGTTTCTCTTTTGCTGTAAAGTAAAACACATTTCCTATAAAGCTGTGCGAAAGTCCTGAAGGGTGAAGGGCTGCGTTCGCAGATACGGGGAAAGAGATAAACCTTTAATAGAGGGGATGTCTAGTGCCAATAAATACTCTGTCGGAGTGAAAGAATTCCCAAGAGGTATCTGACTTCAGAGGTGAAGAAGATGAAGAGTGAAGGAATGCTTCAAAAGGAAAGAAAAAGAGTGCAATTGTAATAACAGCTGTCTTCTCTTACGGAACAGAGAACGCTTTCCAGCAAACTGAATAAACAAGCACAGTCTGGTTCCCTTGGGTCACATAGTCAGCCTTGCTCCAGTTGGAGAGCAGAAGCACCATCAAGGCTGTCCACCAGCATGCCTCCAATTAATAGTCATTAAACAGGAAACAACAGCGAATTTGACATTCCTTCACCCCTGATGAGAAGTTTATGTGTTAAAGACAAATTAGTTGATAACGTGCACACATGTACTGTAGAACAGATGCTGCACTGACAACTAAATATATGATTTATGAGGATGATAAAATATGTATTTTTCTTTGTCACTTTAGATGACTCTGAGGAAATCACCATCGAACCTCAAACAGCCATAGAGGGGGATAACATCGCCCTGACCTGTCGGGCAACACGTTACCTCTACACAGGCCTGCAGTGGTTGGACTCCAGGAATCAAACAATCACTGTCAACGTGTCCGACCTCCAGATCAGCCTCTACTCCATTTCTCTCTCTTTGTTTCTGAACAATGTATCCCTAAGCGGCACTGCAGGTTACAAGTGCCAAGCATTCAAGCTCTACAAGTGGAGTAAAATCAAGCCAACTGAGCTAGTTGTAAATGGTAAGTTAGCAGGGGCTCATCCAGAAAAATTTCAAAGGGGTGGCCAGATGAGGGCCACTATTAATCTTGGAGCAGAAAACTAAAATCAAAAGCCATAACAGACTTTTAGGAGTTCAGTTTTTTACTTTACAGTTATTACTGATTGAGAACAGCACAGTCACTACTCACCTCATTGAAACTTGTTCTCGCCGACCTTAAATTCATTTCTGTGTTTGCTAAGTTTGATTATCTGTTACAGACATCTTGTATCAGGATGACCCCTAAAGGTTTATCAGTTGTAGATGTGTATCTAATGATCACTCTGAAAGTTTCAATAAAATCCATTCAGTCGTTCACGAGATATTTTGCTAACAAACAGATTATGCATACAGTATAAGACTGTCTGTCCAGGAGGGGCTACTGGGTCGGCCAGAAAATTTATAAAGGGGACATTTTAGGGGGCAATATAGATCTTGTTTTGAAATATTCATAAGTTTTGCAATGTTTAATGAGGAATTTTCTGGAAAAAAAGAAGAAAAATGTAACAAAACAACATAACCTCTAACTTAGTTTATACTTTTCTTTGTTACAGAGAAAACGCGACCATGGCTCAGTCAAAATCTGACTAATCAAGACGTGAACAGCAGCAGCAACCTGGTTATGCCTTGTTACGCTTCAGGAGTTCCTCGCCCCTACATCATATGGTTAAAAAATGGTGTAAAAGTGGAGGAGAGCCCAGGTACCTTATAGAAAACATTTGCATGATGTGGTAAAATAATGTACAAAGATTTTTAAACCACTTCTAATTTTTTTTATTTTTCTTTTACTTTGTTGCCAAGCAACCGGACAACAAAAAAATCTTAAAGGTTAAAAGCCACATGTTTCCAAACTTTATGGCATCATTTACTGTGTGTTTCAGGAGTCACCCTGTATGAAAACGGGACTCTGGTCATTGAAAGGGTGAAGAAAGATGATGAGGGTCTGTACGAGTGTGTGGCCCAAAATGTCGAGGGAGTTGCAAAAACAAGCGCCGTCGTCACTGTGCTCGGTGAGTCGGACTCAGAAAGCTGCAGATTATATCAAACTGAACAATTAGTCCAAGCAGAAAAGTCTGGGCTTTTTTGTTCTGCGTGTCCATAAAAATCGAAGAGGCCCTTTTGGCCTTGTGTTTTCTTTTCATCACTACAAATAGCTCTGGTCTGACTTTAGAGGGAAAAAAGCCCCCCTGATGGAAAATTGGCAGCTGCCAAGAATGCCGAGTGAATTCCTTCTTGGGTTTTATGATCATAGCTTTGGCTGAGAGCCCTTTTGTAGAGGACATAACCTCTGTCAAGTGTTAAGAGGGTCACTAATGAGTCTTAAAAGACTGACTGCTGCAACCAGCAAGAGGAAACATGCATAGAAGATAACTAAAAGGAGGGCTTGTTTTTTAGTCTCTGTGTGGTTTTCTTTCTAAAACTAAAAGGAACATTACTGCATGTGGCCAGTTTTGACCACACAGGTCCTCAAATGCCTTTCTATTTCATTGTTCCACTATCTATATTCAACGTAAGGAGTTCTGCTGTACTTCTTTATTCAGAAACAATTTGAAATAAATGACAGAAAATCTTTGTGCAGATTCAGGGATATGAGCTGTCAGACACAATTGTTCCAGAAACAATGTCTGAAAGAAATGCTTCTGGAAAAATCTTGGTATGCATGTCCCAAACAAAAGACAGATTCCGTTTTCAGTGTAGGCGGAAACAAACAAACAAGACAGAGAAAGAATGCCATGACATAAATTTGTAAATTTGTCACAGACATTTTTTCTTTTGATCACAGTTCTCCACAAGTCTTTGTCAATAAAACAGAAAAGCTAATGAGGGAAGAAAGTACTCTATGATTTTCTGCCAGAATGGTCGTGGAGCTGACGACAGCTTTTCTCTTTCCAGGAGATGAAGGGAAGCCAAATATTGAGGTCATCATTTTGGTGTGCACTGGAGCTGCTGCCACTTTCCTCTGGATCATGCTTATCCTGTTCATTCGAAAGCTCAGGAGGGTAAGATTTACATAACTTTTTATTATTATTTCTTTCTCAGAAGCCACATGGGATTAGGTCTTCAGAAGATGTGGAAAGTGACTCTGTGTTTGTGAAATTCAGCATCTCCTTCTTCTCAACCAGTTTTGTTCCCTGGAATTGACAAACTCATGCTTGTTGTGAAATAGGATAAATTCTGCTTCTTTTTATGAGTTTTTTAAGTCTCTCTTTGAATGTGCAGCATGTCATTGAGAGAACATAATGTGCTCTTAAAACAAATGTTGTCTGAGTCAGGTCGAATGCAATAGTTTCAACATTTTTGCTTCATTTTTTTTAAACTTAAAACTAGATTTTAGTTGTTATGGTGAGAAAAAAATTACAGATAATAATCATTGCAATCCTCTAAATACTTCAGCAACCAGCGCACTACAAGATGGGTCCATCTATCATCATCGATCCAGATGAGTACCCTCTGGAGGAGCAGAATGACCTTCTTCAGTACGACAGCAGCAAATGGGAGTTTCCTTGTGATCGCCTGCGACTCGGTGAGCATTTCACAGTCCTCTCAAAGAATCAAAAAGTTCACGCATAAAACAAAAGCCCTAATACTGTATACGCTGTATCACAGATGCTAATTGAACTGTCCAGTAAAAAGAAACATTTCCAGTTATTTTTGAAAATTTTCCAAACTGTCCAAATAACCAATAAGGGATTATTCAAAGATCCTAAAGTAGAATAAAAAGCTAAAGTTTCAAAGTTTTTTAAAGTGACATTAAGATACACGGTGGAGGTGTCACCCCTCTCTGCAGCTGCAGCTTTGGGTCATCACTTATCGTTGACCTGTGCTGTCATCCCGGCTTGAGTGAACCATAAATTTTTTTGAAAAATAGCCAGATCAGAGCTCCAGAGGGCTCCTGATGAGGGAATCCACACAGATGTTTTTGTTTATTTTTGCCCCAGGGAGACGAAGCTCTGGCGTCACTCTACTCATCAAACATTATCTGTCTCTGTCAGGTAAAACTCTCGGCCACGGAGCTTTTGGGAAAGTGGTGGAGGCCTCCGCCTTCGGGATTGACAAGCTCTCAACCTGCAAGACTGTTGCTGTCAAAATGCTGAAAGGTAGGACGTCAGTGACATTGTTAAAGACCACAGATGATCAGAGTTCGTGAGCAAAGCCTCCCGGATTTAATGTGAACATAGAACATCCTCATAACAGAGAGTTCGGTATTTACTCGTGTGCTGCAGATGTATTTATTCATAGTGCTCTTTACAGACTCTTAAGCTGCAAGACCACATGTGCAATTAATGTTTACCTACCTTACAAGTTCAAAGCAAAGAATTAAGTGTATTTCCTGTAAAGGGAGAGGTAGAAGTAAACGCTAAGACCTTTAATCCTGCCCCCAAAATGAGTTTATGCACATCTGACAGCTTGAGTCCAAATGTTCAGATCTGCAGCTGAGCAGGAGTTCAAAAGTGTAAAGATTGAGGACAAAATGAACAACAAAACCATTCAGATTTACCACATTTTGGAGATTTTTTTCATTAGGAAACAGACTGCTGTCTCACTCACGTGTCTGTCCAAAAGTTTCTTCATCGGTTTTGGCTCAGAAAGAAAACAAGAAACATATCAAATATGTTTTGCTTCCCTTTCTTAAGCTTATCACAGCTTTTTAAGAATGGCAAATTATTCTTTGTCTTACTATAGAAACTCATCAGTGAGTATAAGGGGATGACGTACAAGTGAGATAGAACAAATAGGGCTTTTAGCTTCCTTTGTTGCCCACTAGTTCTATGTCTTTGAAACATGTCTGAGAATAAATTGCAGACTTTCTGAGAGGAGAACTGTTCACAAGTCAAACTTAACAGAAAGCAGCAGCTTACAATCCATCACTGCTTTTTTTTTTGGTTTAAACATGTTGCTGGTAAAAGCAACAGTCTATAAATCGTGACGCCATCATTTAAACACCATGAGCACATACCTTTATTTCCTAAAATTTATTTTTTTTAAGTTTTATCTAATTATGGACTACATCATATATCTGAGACTGTGTGATTATTGCTAATTTTTCACCTTTTTTCATAAATGGTATAAACAAATCTCAAGCAGCTACCTACTTTTTGTTTGTCTTTTGATTTCAAAACTGCAAAAACAATTGTTTTCAGAAATCTGTGAGGCATAAATGTTAAATCTCTTGTATTTTAGAAAAACATCTTGGAAAAAAACACATCTGGATGCAACTGTGTCCATACGTAAACTGCCTTCTGTGCTTTAATTGCAACTTTGGAAAAAGTGTTGTGTTTTAAACTTGAAATTTGTTCTGTGTATAAGGTGATAAATATAATTAGTTTTACTACATTTAAAATAACCTTTTGAATATGCACGAATGTGCTGCTGCAAGACAGAAACCAACATTTAAAAAGGCTGATTTGATTAGTTGTGCAAAAGTAACAAATATTAATTAGGCATTTTCTATGAATGCAGGAGGCGCTACATCAAACGAGCGAAAAGCTCTGATGTCCGAGTTAAAGATCCTCATCCACATTGGCAATCACCTGAATGTGGTCAACCTGCTGGGAGCCTGCACAAGACCTGGAGGTGAGTTCTTATACTGCAGAAAAATAAGGAAATGGAGGACAAAATGACAGTAAATCACAAGTATCTGTTTAGGCCAGGGCCTCTGCAGCAGCTTTCTGCAGCTTTGACCAAAACTAACATGGAAATTAATATTTAAATTAATATTTAAACCTAGACCCACAATAAGAAAACAATAGAAATGGCCAACAGTTAGAAGTAATGGCTTGCCTTTGATAAAAACTTTGAATAAAAGTTTAAATAAATGAAGCTCACAAATGTCACAAGTC
>JAOXNZ010000221.1:19407216-19421967 GCA_028566095.1 Kryptolebias brasiliensis | reverse complement strand
TTTCCTTGTTCTAACATGTAAAAATACCAATAACCAAATTTATTACAGATCTAATCATGTGACAAACTTTAGTTTTTTTATATGTTGTATTTATATTACACTAACTGAGTTCTGTTATCTTAATTTCAAGTTTCAAGTACGTTTTACAGCTCTGGCAAAATTCTATTCTGTGAGAAAAGAAACAGGAATGGCTCTTTGGATTGTAAAGGATGCAGACCCCTGGTTTAGGACTAAAAGGCATTTTTATCTTTTTGGTTCTCGATGTGAGCTATTGTCTGATGGATCACAGCAAATATGGTTTTCTAACAGGACCTCTAATGATGATAGTAGAGTTCTGCAAATATGGCAACTTGTCCAACTACTTGAGAGGGAAGAGGGATGACTTTCTGGTCTACAAGGTGAGCTGCTGGATTTGAACTTTTACAGCACTTTTGATTTGTCATCATTTCAAGTTCAGTAGTAGCGACTGTATTTCAACAAAGCTGCCTGCAGTGTCAGCAGGAGTTTAACCCCGTCTCGTTTATCATGATGCAGAGCCAGAACGGTAAGGTGGTGTCGGCCGGGTCGGGCTGCGAGCTGAGCGAGCTGATGAAGCGCCGCCTGGAGAGCGTGGCTAGCACCGGAAGCTCTGCAAGCTCTGGCTTTATCGAAGATAAGAGCTACTGCGACTCAGAGGAAGAGGAAGAAGGTAAAAGGCCAAGCACGCCTTGCTTCCCTTCACCTCCCCCCCATCCTCCTCCTCCTCCGTTTGTCCCTCCTGCTCCCCACAGATTGTTTTCAGGTCTGATGGGACGTTTCCTCCTCCTGTTCAGCAGCACAATCACTGCAGCAGGAGCCACTATCACCCCCACTGAGCACGGGGGGAGTCGTCTGTTTGTTTCCTGTCCTCACCCAGCATGTCAGCCATGTTGTTTCTGATGTGTTATTTCAGATCTGATTAGCTGTTTACTCAGGTGGAGCAGTGGAAGGACTCCTTTGGAGTTGCTTAAACTACGCTCATTACCACACGTTTCACCTTACATCCTGAAAAATGATGGAAATTTGTTTTTATGTCTCATCTGTGAGGGATGTCTCAAAGACAGACTGAGTAAGATGAGACAAGTTTAAAGCCAGGACGGGACAGTTTCCCCATGAGGATCCTTTGTGTTTCATCTTGTCTGATTTATCTGACAGGTGTAGGGAGCTGACTGCTTTTAAAAACAGACCCGTCTTGAATTCATGAAAAACTTTTATCTGCTTTTGTTTCACAGAATCTGAAGATTTATACAAGAAAGTTCTGACTTTGGAGGATTTAATCTGCTACAGTTTTCAGGTTGCAAAAGGCATGGAGTTCTTGGCTTCACGAAAGGTATTCCCATTGATGATGAGACAGATCTATACATTATATTATCTCCCGCCACTGAAGGTGAAAAAACGATAATCTTTTTGCCCATGTGTGTTAATTTCTTTGTTGTGTTAGCAACATATATGGATGGATTTTAATGAAACAGTCAGAAAGTAATCACTGGATGAACAGCTAAAACTGGTTACCTTTGGAGTCGGCCCAATTCAAGATGTCCGCCACATCTTTTTGACCTCAGCCAATACAAAAATGGCGGTGACTAAGTCAAATGTACAGATATCGAGCTAAAGTTTTATGTGGTAGTAACTCAAAGTCATCTTCAAAGCATACTTTGAGCACTAACACATCTCATGAGGTCTTGAATGAGAGTTTGCATAACATCATTCACAAGGTTTGACCAAAACACGCATAACTGTAAAAGGATCTTATTTTAACACTCTGACATAAAAGGCAGCAAACGATATGTGTTTCTTCAAGGAATGCTAGGCCTTTAGTTTTTTATTGTGGATTTAAAAAAGGAGAAATCTTCAAATGAGAAAAGTGTCCACAGGTGTAAAACTGTCAAATATGAACAAATCTTAAAAGAAAAAAAACTTAAGAGACTATATAATTTCTGATTTGACGTACTGTATTTTGTTTGTTTTCTTATAATTTCCCCCCTGTGGTTTGTAAAGGATGTCAGCCTTGAGCTTATTCAAATCTCAAGTCATTCATAGTTTTAGGGGGGGACCGGATGAGGCTGATTGGAGAATAAAGCCATTGCTGTAAATAACCTGCAGCAGACTATTAATTCTTAACCTGGATATGAGATAAAAATATTTCCTGTTGTACTGTTACTGATAGTTTGACCAGATGTTCCTCCTGCAAGCAGACATGCAGAAAACTTCTGTTATCAACGCAAATTTCAGTTTGAATGCAGCTCTGAGTCTTCCTTTGTTTTTCCATCAGTGCATTCATCGGGATTTGGCAGCACGGAACATCTTACTGTCGGAGAATAACGTTGTGAAGATTTGTGACTTTGGGCTTGCCAGAGACATTTACAAAGACCCGGATTATGTTCGCAAAGGAGATGTAAGTTATACAATAAAACTGTGGCACATTTATTAGCTCATTTGGACAGCAGTTTGGTATATGCAGAAAAAAGGATTTTTTTCATTAATAAATAGTAAGAAAAACTGACTTTTTACAGATGTTAGAAAACAGTCAGTGCTGGTGTTGATAAGTGAGGTGTGCAGAGGTGGGAAAAAAACAAAGCAGTTCCTGACCTGATCTCAATATTCGGTCACAGGCTAGACTGCCTCTCAAGTGGATGGCTCCCGAGGCCATATTTGACAAGATCTACACAACTCAGAGTGATGTTTGGTCCTTTGGTGTTCTCATGTGGGAAATCTTCTCTCTGGGTGAGTGTCACAAACTTGTACTGACCTCTAGATTTTCACAAGGAATAGATATTAAATATTAACTCCTGCTGTTGTTCAGCTTTAATGAAGAAAATGCTCAGTTTATATATTTTTTTCATTTCATTTTATCATTTTATTCCATTTTTGCAGCATTCTGATTGTTCTTTTAAATATTCCTGATCTTTCACCCCTGGAACAGAACTGAAACAGGTGCTCTGAGCTGATGTTATTTAAGATGAAAGAAAAAGTCAAATATTGCCTAATCAGATGCAAAGAGTAGAAGTTTTTCCACTATAGTGTGTTCCTCTGTCAAAATTGTTTTTCTGGTGTTTTGTTTTTCTAACGCAGGATGAACCCATTCTTCCACAGCTGTAGGCTCTTTCCCCAAACTCATAAAGTGTTTTGAAGCTTTTTGTAATAAAACCTAAAAGGGGGAAAAGCTGAAATGTCCGTTTTTCTCATTAAAGCCAAATTACAGCTTAAGCTTAATCATTTACCACCTGCTGCCTCTCATATATTGATTACTTATATGCTTTATCATAACAGGGAGCAATGGAAACTCAGTTAAAAAAACCTCCAAGCACATACAGACTTATAGGATCAGTAAAAGCAGCCAAATATATTGAAAACTTCCACAACGTCCTTATAAGGTTTTTGATTGTGTCACTAAACAAATTTTGATAAAACTTTTAAAGAATAATCATTGAACGTGCATCCACAACTGATAAACTTTTGGAGTCCACACAATTGAAGATGGCCGACACAGCTTGGTCCTAAAATGTGCAGAAATGGCTATAATTCAGTCAGTTTTAAAGCTATTGAGCTAAACCTTGGCGTGGTTTTAGCTGACTCTAAGCACTAACAGCTCACACAAGGTCTTTGTTTAGTACTTTGGTGTGCAAGGCAGCAAGCAATATGCATTCCTTTAAGGAATGCTAGTTTTATCTTGAGAAGTTTTGACACGTTTGCTTATCAAACACTATTCACATTAAACAGTATACTCTAGAGTTTGAACTCATTCCTGTATTCAAATGGTTCAATGAAATCTTTGAAATAGTTATAACTATCAGGACCTGTTTGTGTGTTTTTTTAACTCCACTTTAGCTTTAGTCGCATTAATCTTTGCTTCGTATTCCAACTCTAGTTTATCATGTGCTTTACATTTATTGTGAGGAGAGCCTCAGTGTTAAACAGCCTCACCAGATGTACTCAGTAATAACTGTCTTCTTCTACTGTTTAATTATCCCTGTGGGACAAAAAAGCATGAAATCTTATTGTCAGTCTAAGAAAACTGTTTTTTTCTGCTACTAGTGCAGAAAACGTTAGCATTTGTGTAAGATGGTGAATACGAAGACAGGCACGGGACATTAAATCTACCTCCTATATAAGCCTTCTGTTTCATCCCAGCTGGCAAACTCACAGAGGCCAAGCAGGCAGATCAGTGTAAAAGTGCAGCCCTGCTGAGTTCATGCTGCATCCTTTCAGGCGGCAACTGTGTGCTGATCTGTGGTTGTCTGCACATCGTGGCTCAACACATTTCTAAAGCAAGACCTCACGTGAAATAATGTGTGTTAAAAGGTCACCAAGGGGCCGTTAGGAGCAGAGAACAAAGTCAGTTTTTGTCACCCACCACAGTTAAAAGTGTCAAATTGTATATTTATTTCACCAGAAAGCACAATGATGCTTTTTTCTTTTCTTCCTTTTGTATTTTCCAATAAACACCCATACATACTTAGTTAGCCCTTGATAAACAAATAAAAAAACAAAGATTAAATGCAAAAGTGGGTTTGATTTGTGAGAGCTTAAAGCTGTTTAGTCTAAATTTGATGCTAAAATGCTCCAGTCTTGTGCAGATTGTCATTCTCTGGTCAAATATTCTAAAGCACGGGATTGTAATGGTAAAAAGGAGATTAGAATATGTTTACTCATTGTAAAACATAATATATCTTTTTAGATTTCCACTTGTACTTGTCATGGTAATCCTAAATGCTTAAACAGAAGGCAACTGGGCTTCTCTTTTTCTTTTATTGAAGATATTTTACCTCCCTTTTACATGTGATACACTGATCTATCCTCCCACAAATAATATCTGAGACCATTTACTCTGTTTTATGTTGTTAATGTCTGTTTAACTTAAAAGTTCTCCTTCATTTATCCACCAAACCACTAGTCTTATAAGTTCAGAATGTGTACAAAGCTGTCCTAAAATGTGCTCTTTTTATTTTGTCGTAGTCTGTAGTTTCTTGTGGGATTAAAAAAGATTTTCTTCTTTGGTTTCCTGATGTTAATTGTGTATTTTTTAGCTTTTTGTAGGTTTTGTTTCTTTATCAGTCTTACTGACCATCCAGGTCTTAATCTCTGGCTATCACACCTGCTGTTCATGTTTAATTTCCTCCCCTTGGTGTAATTAAACTCCTTGGGTTTCTTTGTTCCTTGTCAGATCTTTGTTATTCTCCTCACTTCTGTATGAAGTCCTTTTGACTAGTTCTTGAGTTTTTTGTCTGTTGATGATCCAACACTTTTGATTATTTAGCTCATAAAAAACAGTCTGCTGTTTTATCTTCCTACATCCCAGACATGAAGCTGCATGTGTGTGATTATATTAACAACCCAACCACTCATTGTATGTCATCTTCAGCTTCACATTAGGATGCACAAGGTTTACACGCTGACTCTAAAGTATATTTATGACCTGGTGCCATGAAAAGCAGGCAATTGTGTAATTATCTGTGTTTGTGTGTGCACGTGTCTGCTAGCAAAATATCTCACAAACCACTGGACAGATTTTAATTTAAACATTCAGAAAACAATCACTGGATGTTCATCTACAACTAATTAACTTTTAGAGTCAACCTGATTGAAGATGGCCACCATAGCTAATCAACTTTAGCAAATACAAAATTGGCCATAACGCAGTCAGTTGTGCAAATATTGAGTTAAAATGTGATAGTTGTGAGGACTGTAGTTTGAAGAGGACCCAAGGGTGCAGGGCAAGCAGGCGGGTATATTTTCAAAACAAAAAACAATAGTTTATTTTCTTTTAAAAAGAACCATTAAACAAGCAGGTAGTCACAAAGACTTCCAGAAAAACCAAAAACCCAAAGCGAGACAAGTCTGGAGACAATAACAATCCGGTAACTGGCTGTGAGTCTGAGTACAAATACATGCTGGATGAGTTGATTACTAAGTGAATGCAGCTGGGATGATTACAGATGAACAGCAGGTGTGAACACAGGGCAACTAAAAATCTAACTGCTGGGAAAAACAGGTAACAGAAAGCTAAAAAGTAAAACTTAAGAATGCTACCTAAAAGTAGCAAAGGGGTAGCTAAATGCTAAAAGGATAACTAAAAACTAACCAAATAAAAGGCTAACTAAAAGCTAAACGTAGCAAAATACCAGCTAAAAGCTAAAAAAAAAGTAGGACACTAGCTATAAGGTAAAAGGGTCAAAATTTAGCTAAAAGTTTCAAAAGGCTGGCTAGAAGCTAAAAGTAGCATAGAAAAACAGAACCGTGTTTTTGAAGGAATTGAGATCTCAATGTATTTCTGCAGGGAAAATCTATGTAAATAAAACTAAAGTAATTAAATTGCAAAAAATGAAAACATTAAAAACAGGAAAACAATCGTGTGAATGCTGAATCAGCGTTCACACGATAAAGATTTTTGGGTATTTTACCCCTAATAACACTCAGAGCACATATTCCTTAGTTTTTAAACCACTGCTTCTGTCTGCTCATTCGAACTGAGTGATAAAACTGTAGGTTGTACATTTTCTACAGATAAATAACCCACTTCAAATAAATCAAACTAATACTTTAACAGACTTTAACATAATCTATGTTCGTGTCAGTTATAAGACGTGTGGAAGATAAAACTCCCCCTGCAGTGGATTAAAGAGGCCCAGTTCAGCTCCTGTCTGTTTTCACACCAATTCTCACCTAAAAAAAACTGAAGTTCATATCAGCTGCAGCTGGAAATGTGATCCATCTGAACAGGGACTCCTGGAACTGAAATGTTTTTCTTTTTTACACAAATATCAGATTATCTTTGTTTGATTTGGATCGCCTCAAAGATGAATAATTATGTTGTCCATGGGAATTCAAACAAACAAAAATAAAATCTAATGTGTCGGGGAAAAATGTGAGAATAAATAGCTCTTTCCAATATCAACAAAACAGCAAACCTAATGCTGCATGTTTTCATGCTTTCCCATGACGTGTGTGAAGTCCTTCAGGTCTGCTTTAAATCTTTATTCCCCGCTTTAGTGGATAAAATGTAAATAAAGTCAGCGGAGGGTCCCTTTAGGTTGCTGAGTAAGAAATAAGACAGATTTATGTTGCAGCTGAGTGAGAAAAACAGCTCTCATCTTGTAATGTATGAAAAGACTGAACCACAGTTAAATTATCCAACTGTTTCTAATCTGAACTCCTTCACTGTGAAATAAATTTCAGCAAACTTGTTGTTAATCATATCTTTTTTAATCTTTTTTACTACTTCTTCAGCTTTCATGCTAACATTCCTACATTTAGACTCAGTAAAATGAATATTTTGTCACTGTATTTTATTATTACTGTTATTATTTAAACATCATGCAGTTAGCCCTTGTTTCTTTTACATGTAGTCTCTCAAACTGTCCTTTTAAAAGTACAACAAATGATTTTCTCTAAATGTAATGCAGCTCTTACCCTCCTTCTTTATATATATGTTTCTTTCCTGCAGGTGCCTCCCCATATCCCGGCGTGCAGATTGATGAAGAGTTTTGCTGCAGACTAAAAGACGGCACCAGGATGAGGGCGCCAGATTACGCTCCAACAGAAATGTGAGAATTATTTTAATTATTGTTTAGTAAACACGAAAGATAGTTTAAACCATGCTCAACACGTCCATGGAGCTTTAGATTTATCTATTTTTCCAATATGGCTTCAAAAAATTCAGTGTTGCAACATTTTTATCATTTGTCATATTCTGTATTCATAGATATTGTGAGTAGCTGTAGTTTTACTTACAAATTTGTGTCCTGCAAATAGGAATTTATCCCAAATGACTGGTTGTATATTTAAGTGAAAGCCTTCAGTATGCTGCTTCCTCCTTGGATCTGCAGCAGTGGGTCAAAGGTGTTTGATAAGAATCATGGGTAATCCTACTCTGAATGTTGCAGGAGGAAACACTAGCTACTGATTAACAGTGCAGCTCTGAGCTTTAAAGCTTGGAAACAGCTTCTGTCTGACGTTGACGCAGATGTAAACTGAGCACCCGGAGCGTCCAAAGGCCACGTCTGGAAGCAAAGCTCTCCAAGTTATGAAGTTTTCTGAGTCGGAGGACTCTGCTGGACATGAATATCTGTGGGAGACCAGAATCCTCTTCTTTGGTATCACCGCTGTCAGTCAGTAATGCAGAAAGTCAGACTTTTTTTTTAGTGCAATTTTAGTCTGAGTCCCAGCATGGCATGTGCCTGTTCTTAATTTAAAGTGATTGACAATGTGAAATTGCATTTATTTTGAGAGCAAGGCACCACATTTATGCTTAATAACAGTGCTTAATAAAGGTGCAGAGTTAACGGAAGTTATCAACTTCACAAAAGGAGATGCTGATTGAAACTGATGCACAAAATGTAACCCAGACTGAAGGTTTCAGTCAGAGCCAAGACTCTTTTGTGCTTTCCAAATCAGTTCAAGTTGTCCATTAAGGAAAATAGATGTTTCAGTTTAAATACTTGTCATTCTTTGGCTGAGAGGCCTGCCTGGAGTTTAAAGGCAAGATAAACGTCTGTTGATATCAGTTCAAACATGATGAGCTCAGAGTCGGCAGGGTGAAATCTCCTCATAGAGCTCTGCAGCTGACCTCAGGTGTGCTTTGAGCCCAGGTTTTGACACTACTGACCTTCATCCCAAACATGGGATACGAGACTGATGAAAACCACATGAGGTTCCAGCCCGTGTCACTTAACTTGTGCCAGTCCTTAAATGAATCTGGAATGTTGTCTAGCGCTTGTTAATAAGACACCCAGTTCTGATGCACGACAGAGGAATTTAGCAGATGCTCTGCAGAGAGTGGGCGCACAATAAATGGATGCTCGTCATTTCCCATCCTGCCACTTTTTACCCCACCAGATTAATTAAAAACAGTTCTGCTGAATCTTTCCTCTTCAAACACGCCACACTCTCTGTGACCCACAACATGTGGAGCCGGGCTATTTATTCTCATTACGGAGAAGGCAGGAAGTGTGGTTTAAGTTGTGCAATCATACAATGTGTCCACTTCCTGTGTGGTGATATTCATAAGAGCTGTGATCCTGCACAGTTGGAAGGAAAAACACCTGGATGATCCCACTCTACATTCATCAAGGTGTGAGCTGCAACTGCTTGGCCCTCTTTAAACCGGGTCAGACTACACACAGATGTAGAAGTGGAGTCTTCAGACCTGACTCTGATGATACAAGGGAATCCTAGCAGCCATATTAATGACTGTTATAGATGGATTGCAATCAGTGTCATGCTGTGAACATAATTGAAAAAGGCAGTGGCAGAGCTCTGTTTCCAATCTTCCACCAAATGAAGGGGGTCACTGCCTTCACATGAAGGTTCAGAGTCCTCCCACATGGGTTAGAGATGCTGACAGCTTGTCAGAAAGCTTACTGAGCGGGTTTGAAGAGTAGAGAGCTGGTCAGGTTCAGTGCAGAAATGAGAACAGCTCATGTTTTAGCTGGTCAGGATGGCAGCGGATTTAGAGATGGAGCAGATCTGGTTTATTGAAGATGAAAGAACCACCAGTCCTGTTGTGTTCTCGGTTCAAAATACATCAGCACAAACATAAAGTATGCTGCTTTCGGCGTCAGAAATGTTTCCTTTTATGCTAAAGGCTTGCAGTGTGGAATAAGTGGTTTACTCTTTACTTATAGATATCAGACCATGCTGGACTGCTGGCAGGGTGAGCCACAGCAGCGACCAACTTTCACCGAGCTGGTGGAGAGGCTGGGAGACCTGCTTCAGGCCAGCGTGCAACAGGTACGACAGACAAAACCCATCAAATCTAATTTCAGTTTATAATTACCCAATCACTGAACACAGTTCTTTGTGTCCTTTCATGACTGACTCAACCCCGTTTTATCACTTTATTAGTCATCAATTTTTACAGAATTAGTCAGAAACTCTGCACTCACTGAAGAAAAAGTGATGAAAATCAGAGTTTCGGTGCAGGATTCACTGACATTCGCCACTGTTTGGAATGATATCATCTGTCCCACACTTCAAAGCACATATTGAGCATCTATAATTAACAAGCTTGTTTGATACAAACGATGTTCAGAGTCACTAACCTGTGAGAAAATATTTACAATGAAACTAGCATTCCTTGAAAGAATGCATGTTGCCTGCCACTTTGCATGCCCAACTTTTAAATAAAGATTTTTTTACAATCAGTTAGCATTCAGATTATGTGTTCGGGATGACACTCAGCTACTAACACACCAAACTTTAGCTTAATATCTGTAAAATTGACTGAGTTAAAGCCATTTTTGTCTTTGCTAAGGTTGATTAACTGTAGTGGCCATCTTGAATCTAGTAGACCCCAAACATTAATCAGCTGTAGATGTACACTCAGTCATTATTTTCTGAGCATTTCATTAAAACTTGTCCCCTGGTTTATAAGATATTTTGCTAACAGATAAAAACAAACGTACATTGACACATATACACTAACACAGGCAATAGCATGCTCCAATAATTGCAGAATAAGCTGGAATTGAGCCACTATTATTAATTTATTTGTAAAGTACTGCTGTGAGGGCTTAATCTTTGAGGCATTTTTTCTTAAACAATATAAGGAAAATGTCTTGCAGACACATAATAGACACTGCATGCCAGTGAAGATTGTTCACTATGTTAACAAAAGATAAAGGCAAGAGAATCCATCATCAGATTCAGATTCAGATTCAGTTTATTATTGCCATTGTCAATGAACAGGATTCACAGACTAGGAATTTGCTTCGGCATAACAGTGCAATACAATAAAGAGACATAAAACATAAACATAAAAACATAAACATAAAATATAAAAAACACATGTTATCTCCATTTCATTTTATTACAAATAAGTCTGTCAAAACAATCTAGTAAAAAACAAAATCCCCAGCAGGATGTCTGGCCATGAACTGTGCCACTGCCCGTTCCAACTTCATGATTCTGTCCGTAGATTTATTAACCATGACTGTAGTTTCTTTGGCCACTCGCCACCACTTTTGCATGTGTTCGTTTGCATAGCAACCCAAACATCAACTATAAATCTGACTCTTTTGTTTTCATAGGAGGGCAAACACTACATACCCATCAACACAGCCCTGCTGGTGAAGGTAGGAGAGCCAACCGCTGCGTTGGAGACAAAGGAGACACGTTCACGACCTGCCTCCCACCGTGACTCAGGGGGCAACTGGTGAGAGCGTGGATCATTACTGAAAACAGACACTTTACCTACCAAGTGCTTCCAATTTTCTCTTATCACATCAATTATTTTTTAAAGGCCCAGCATTCCTTGAAGGAATTCATATCACCCGCCGCCTTTCACGTCAGAGTTTTAGACTAAGATCATTATAGAATTATAGATTTGAATTATGCACAATCTCAGGCAATGTTACAATACCTCACATGATTTGTTAGTGTTGAAAGATGTGTTGTGAATGACTCTCAGCTACTACCACACCAAATTTTAGCTCAACAGCTGTAAAATTCACTGAGGTATAGCCATTTTTGTGAAGGCTGAGATATTAGCTGTGGCAGCCATTTTGAATTGGATCGACACCAAAAGTTATTAAGAGTTTCATTGAAATTTGTCCTCTGGTTCATGAGATATTTTGCTAACAAACAGAGAGAGTTGACATTTATGCCTCCCTCTGGATGAACTTTATCGTTTTTATCCCCCTTTACTTTTTCATTTAAAACAATTATCAGCTCAAAATTTGCATTTGTTTCACATTTTCTTTATCGATCAAACTCCTGCAGAAGTAGCTCTGCAGAGAGCTACTAATGTTATGTTGGCTCAGATCTGTTGCGACTCCTCTGTGAACCTGCAAGGATAATAAAAAGAAAATAAATCACCTTGTCTCACACACGTAAACTAATCCTCAGACTGATGTAGACAAACAGATGAGACTCAATCATTTTCCAATTCTGCGCCAAAAAAAAAATCCAAAACATTATTGTTCCCGTGTCGCTCTGACTTAATTCAACAGGAGACTGTTTAGGTCTGACCTGAGGACAATGAGAACTGGACTGGGCCTCGATAAGAAATAAACACGCACCACAGCTCCTGGGCTTTTAGCTCCTGTCAAGAATTTCCCCCAGAAAACACAGAGCCAGCGTCAAGATTTAAGCCCGCTTAAGATAATATTTGTGGAGCTCTCGGGTTTTCACAGGTCCTCCAAGTGTGTTTATTGAGGAGGTGCTGAAAAGCAGCAGTTAAACTGAGCAAACGGTGTGTGTTTTCAAAGTACAGTGCATTAATACTGTGCAGTGTTGATTTAAGTTATTAAGTTCCTGCAGTTTTGTTGCTGAACTTGACTTTAGTGTAATTCAAAGATTCTTCAAACTATGTGGAGTCTCAAAGACTGAAGCGTTTTTTCTTTTTTCTTTCAGGAACATCAAGATCCGCCCCGCTAGTGTTAAAACCTTTGACGAGATCACCATGGAGACCGGGACAAATGAAAACCATGAGGTGAGTTGTTCTGCCTCAAAAGCAGAAACAGACAATGTGCTTTATAGCTCAAAGTGATAGTTCATATCTTTTGATGTGGGGTTCTGTGAGAAGGTCATAAACAATTAATATCTTACCTGTTATAGATAGCGCTTTAAATGACCTCAGTTTGGAGAAATAGAGTTTAATTCTGACCAGATTGATGAGCTGACAGTTAGTCCAGGTGAAGCTAAAACCAAACTGGATTGCTGCTGTCATAAAAGAGCTCCAGTCTCAAAGGTTTTATATTGACTCACGCAAATGCTATTTCATTGGTGTCAGTTTTGTATTAGATGATTGTTCTGGCAAAAATATGATGTTCCACCTTGTGGTGCTACAACTAGCTGCTGCTGCTGCTGTTTGTGCTTTAAAAAAAAACAAATAATTCTTTATAAGCCATTGTGTCATGTCATAGTGACAGAAAATAGTGTTTGCATTAGCCACTATGAAAATTTTTTAAGTAATTCACTTTAATGTATGGACTAGCTGTTAGCTGTTAGCTAAATCCATTAGAAGCTTATCTGCATACTTTACTCTTCAAATCTGAGCCTAAATCTGTACCAGTACATCAACATTGTCATATTTTTCTATTTGTGTCCTCCTCAGGGACAGTCAGACAGTGGGATGGGTCTTTCTTCTGGCAACATGAAGACGCTGATGCGATTCGAATCCTTGGCGGGGCGACCTCTGAGCATCATTGCACTGGCGTACGTACGCAACACCTCAATCCATCTAAAAAACAGGCCTGCAAGCAACAATTTAACCCAAACACTCCAAAGAAGAAAGTGCAAAAGTACCTGCTAGGAAACCCACCCGCTGTGCTGGAATGTAGACGCTGTAACTGTCATACAAACACACAAAATTTCTTCAACTTTAAAAAGAAGTCAGCCGCTACTGTTTTCTCTTTTGTCTGAGCGTGAAGCACAAAGGGGAGGTGGGAGGGGAAAACGTTGGATGGGGACAAGCTGGGTAGTTGAAAACAAAAGCAAAGTGAAGTTTGGCTTTAATTTAGGAGAAAACACTAAAACTATGTTTAAACCAAGAGCCTCCTGAATGAGAAACCTCCCCTTCTGATAGGCAGCAAAAAAAAAAAAACTCAGAAGAATGACGCACAAAAACTGTTTTTGCTCTGAAATCCTGGGGATTCTTTACAACTCTAAGATGTGGATTCTGAAAACACATAAAGCTGTTGGAAAGGGAGAAAAATGTGGGACAGTGTGTTCTTAATTTAGAGGTTTTTCTATGAAAATGTCCAAACTGAGGCAGATTTCTGTAAATCTTACAGTTATGAGCATTTCTGTCTGCGACTGAAGGTTTAAAGTCTATAGCAGCTCCGAGGCAGCGTCAGTTTAAACAGTCAAATCCCTGAACTCAATAATTACACATTAAACCTCCATTGTTATTCTGCTTCGGCAGCACGGTTGCTAAATTTTATTACGGTAGCAAAGTTTTGGAGCTGAAAGGACTTAAATAATAAACAGCAGCAAAATAACTTCAGTGTCTCACTTAAGCTGCAAAGAAAAGACACTGAACTTGTGAAGGCAACATGAAAATCCTTATAAAATACTAAGACTGAACATATAAATAACGGCTGCTGGTGGGAGAATAATATATGAGACATGGTTTTCTGAGCAAATACACTCAACAGCATCCTTTAGCTCTCAAAACTAATCGTTGAGGGCTCATTACAGGCCCGCTTGTCCCTTCAAGGCCTCAGCTCAACACAAAGAATCAGCTCAAGCATCCAGAGAATGATCTATGTTTCAGAGGGAGCACTTTTCTCGCTGAGCAGCCACTCAATCACTGCCACTTTTTAAACTTAAGAGGGTTTACAAGGACCTCCCCTGCTGTAGCGGCTCTGAAAAGCCGCCCGTCCGACGCTCCTCCAACCTCACTTTTATCTGAAGATACTGGAATTTTTTTGTTCTTTTCCAATTATATTTTCTTAACCAAACCTCTAAATCCCTTAGTCTTTGCACTATAAATAACAAACAGGCAACCTGCAATATAGTTTATCTCAAAGAAGCAAACTTTTGCTTCTCTTCCAGTAAGTGTACCTCCACCATCCGGTACATGTCCCTTTTTACCAGGTAATTTATTAATCAGGAAAACATTCCAGTACAGCGACGCGTCTTCTTCCTGCTGGGAACTGACCCTTCACTCTCAAGGGAGAAACTCTGGAAACCCATGGCAACGCCCGAGACAATAAGACTCAGTTACTCATAATCTGGGACTCAAACGAAGCAGAAAAGCTTCAGATTATTGTTCGCATTTAAGGGCAATCT
>JAOXNZ010000221.1:19362381-19384384 GCA_028566095.1 Kryptolebias brasiliensis | reverse complement strand
AAACATACATAAATCAGCTCTGCATTAATTCAATAAAAAGTTAGGCAATAATCTAAGATAACATTTGTGGGAAGGACATTGTACAGTTGTGGAGTAATTCTTTACAGACATTATATGATTTATTTAAATGACAATTATTAGCAGAAAATGGCTACTAAAAATGAAGTTTCTGAGTGCTTTGTTAGGTCTCAGAATAAAGTATTTATTTTTCACAGTTTTACTGTTTGAAGATTAGGTGTAAACGTTGCGCTGATGTCCTGAAAATCTGTACCTTTTGTGTTTTCTGTCTGCAGGTGATTCTTATAGAATTCCTACCTAAATATCCTATATTCCGACCAGACTGAGGACTGTTATCGGACAGGACGTGTGGCCCTTGAATCCTCTCCTTAGTGCCTTGTATATACAGTATGTTGGACTAAGGGTCTGCACCGATGTCGCTCATGACAACCCTGCCCCGTACATCTACCCCCCCCCCTCGGTCCATTATTACAGTTTGCAACACTGTCACTTTGCTTTATAGCAGATTTTGCACATTTGTCCCAGACATGCCCTCTTCCCTCCCCCCAAACGTTGCACTCTAATGTGTTTTTGTTAAACATGTTAAAAATAACGAAACTCTAATAAATAAAACAAAAAAGTGCATTTACCCCAAAGAACCTTCAACCCGTCTGTTACAATCCCTCGCAAAGAATGTGATGCCTCCACCCTCCATGACTCCCCTTGCCTTATGTACCATTTAAAACATATATATCCACATATATTTCTACATGTAACTGGAGGAGAAAGGCTGTGAGCTAACAGGTGCGTAGATTTAAGAGGCTGTTTAAATCCAGTTCTTTGCAGGTAGATGGGATGGTTGAAATTGCCTAATGCACAGCTTACATCATCGCCCTACGTTTGTCTTTACATTAACCCTTTGTACAACTAGCTAATACAAGAACTTGACCTGTAAATAACATGTTAGAATAAGCTGTACATTGGTGTATTTTTGTTTACATAAACTAGTTATTTAGTTTTGGGTTTTTTTTTGCCAATATATTGCTGTATTATAGTTTTGATTAATGAAAGATGTCTATATGTACCTTCCTAGTTAATATGGACCTGTTTACCTTGTAAGCCATATAGTGACAGTGTATCTGAGGCCAGATTTATGACTGAATATTGCACTTAGGAGGAGAGTTCAGCTTTCAGATCGCAGTGCATCCTGAATATTCAAACGGTGACAAAGATTTGTTTCTTTTTTTTTTTTTTTGCCATTTTAGGTGACACTAAATAAGTCATCATTTGTTAAACATAAATGTCTGGAAATCTTCTCTTTTATTATCCCAGGTTTCTGTTAGTTTTGTAGTTTTATACTACCACCCCCGTGCCGTGCCGTGTCGAGGCTTTTTCTGAAGCACTTCCTTTTACAAAACACAGTTGAAGAGATGACTCCCTTATTCCGCTCATCATCTCAATGATAGTATTATTTTCCTGTAGTCTAGTTGAGACATTTCCTGCGTTTCATTGTAATAGAGTGCCTCTGGATAGTAAAGAACCACAGAGAAATGCAGGTTGAAATCCATCGTTTTCTGCGAAGAAGACTTTAAATCCTCCTCCCAGTATTGTTACAGTTCATGTAAATGTTTATGATAATTCCTTTGGAGAGAGAAAATAAAGGGTTGATTTTGATTTGTCTTTGCTTCTGCTTCATGTTTTATGTTTTTGTTTTTTTTCCTCTGTAATTACTGATTGCTGCAGTCGACCCCCCCCCCCCCTGAAAGCGGAGCTGAGGGCAGTTTGTCATCTTTAACAAGCTGCTGAGTTGTTAACTTTAACTAGACGGCCTGCAATTACTCAACACTTTTATAAAACGCAGGGCTGCTGTTACCGCAACCTGTGGTTACACTTTCTAATGTTTTATATTGGTGGTCAAAGAGTGAAAATATGTGTTTGTACTGTACGCCAACACCCCCTCCCCCCGCCCGAACTGAAGGGGTGGGCTTCACTTCAGGGTGGTTGGTTTTTATGGTCTTTTGTTTCCACATTCACGGCCTTTCCACGTCCACTCGAGATCTTTCAGTGACAGCTGCAGAAGTTTAAACTGGAATGGCAGAATTATACATCTTTTTTTAAGGGGAAATAAAACCTATTGACATGTTATTTTGAATTTGAGTTCTGCCTAAGCTGAACCTAATCATAAGTAAGGGATTTCCTTCCCTTCGGGTGGAGGTCCGTCATGTGGGCTGTTTAAAGCAGTAGATTTTAGTAGCATTAACCTTTTTTATTTAGATGCAGTCAGTAACAAATAAATAACACTTTCAGTTTGTTCCTTGTTCCTATGTCTTATAAAGAAGTAAATATGCAGAAGAATAATCAAACTATGGATTATGTTATTTTTAATTGAACAAACAATCCTGTTTAAAATATGCTCTGATTAATTGACTTGTTTGAAAGCATAAAAATTAATCATCTGCACGACTATTGATCTCACACAGTTGTGGAGAAATTTTATAAATTTAAATTTATAATTTTTCTAAGTTTGAGGTTCAGCTTTCAAAGTCCTCATCCACCATTTTAATTGAGTCATTTTGAAATCTTTTAGGATCTTTATTTTTTTGTTTTTGGTGATTTTGTTCCAAATTTGCTTTTTTTTCCCCCATGTCCTTACGTTTGACTCTTAAATACTTAGGTGTACAGAAGATTTTTGATTGCTCAATCTAACACTGATCAACATAGATAAGTTAATTATTGTTTTTTTAAACACTTTGTAACTTTTGTTTTACTTCTCTGATTGGAAGTCATTAACTACTAGTTTTAGGTGCTTCATATTATTGACACTCATGAGTGTATCTCTAAGTGGCTTCTATAAAAACAAAGTTTTTAAAATAGTAAGTTCGAAAAACTCCGGTATGTGTACACTTGTGGAAGCATGATCAAATGTTAAATTCTGATAATTGCTTTAAAATCACCTGAATCCTTTTCAGTCCAGATGAAGCCTTTAACATGTTTGTGTACATTTAGTGCTTGCTGAATAAAATACTACAAAATACATTTTATAAGTTTTAAAAGAGTAAAAAAAACGAGATCAAGCCCTATTTTAGTCCCATCTGTCCACCAGAGGTCAGGCTGAACAGACTAAAAATTGGTATAGTCACAGATTATTGGATTTTTATTTAAATTTTAAGCGTTTGCACTTTTTGTTGTAAATATTCTCAGAGCAGGAAGCCAGTCAGTTCATAATAACCTCTACTTTACCTGTTAACTTTCAAGCACAAGTAACGTAAATAAATGGATTTAATAAATTATTAGATTTTCTTTAATCTTGCTCATCCTTCATATAATCTAAGATCTACACAATGCAGGGAGATGCAGAATAAACACAAAGATGATTTGATATGATTTTATTGAACAAAATGAAACAGCAGATGAGATTATTTACACAATAATTGGTGTATATTTCAAAGTCACTTTGTGTTCAATGGGTCCTGTGTCAAGATAAGAGTAAGGCCACTGGTATTGTGCTCTTCTTTGAGTTCCTTTAAACGTCACATAAGACAAAACATTTTGGTTGAGAGACGATTTTAAAGGCAATTAGACGCTCCAGGTTATCCTTTAAAAACCACAAGGCACCCAGTTCTTACACTCTTTCAAAATGAGCCAAATAAATAAGAGTGCTCAGAGAAAGACAAAAAAAATAATAATTCAGGTACACGTCTCACTCCTGGATTATCAGCATTTTCATTAAAAACAAAATAAAATACTTGGACAAGCTCACATTTTAGAAACACAAGCCCAAGCTTATTTCATGTTATTCGGGTTTAAACACTAAATATATGGACTCAAATTTCAGGTTAATAGTTTAATAAGACTGAGGCTGCTGGTTTTATTCCAATTTGGTTCAGATGTATTCATCAAAGCATCATCTTTACGTTGGATGATTTTAAAGTGCAGTAATTTCAGTTTGATTAAAAAAAAATCACACCAACAGTTGAGTGGTTTGGCATCGGCTCGTATTCTGCAGCCATTTGGATACATGTAGTCATCAATAATTCATCATTTCAACTGTCTACATATAGATCTTTATTTATACTGTTAATCAAAGATTTTACTACCTACTGATGCTCTACTGAACCAGTAAATATACCGAACATTTTCAAACAGAATCAACAAGAAAATCAAAATCCTCCCAGTTTGCATTTAACATGTGTTATTATTAATGCACCTTGATTTTACAACCAGACCCTAATAGATTATGACAGCTCTTATGCACACTTGTTCCTTATGGGAGATCAAACCCCCACAGAAAGGAAGAATGTGATAAACCCAGGTTACACGTGGAAAGAACAGTGTCCTGGTACAGAATGCAGCTGAACAGGGCTACTTGTGTGGGTTCATGTGAACACGTGAGATTATGTAGGATAAGAACGCTGGTTTTGCTACACCAGACTGCCCGGCCAGGACACCACAGTCAGCGTGACTTTATTCTTCTGCAGTTTGAGCATCGGGATGAGGGAGGAGTTGTTCATTCCCACAGTCGTAGCTCCGTTCACGGCCACGATCTCATCACCGCACCTGGAGAGAACCACGTGTCATCAACACGAAGCCTGGTTTAAAAACGTGGGAGACGATTTCTGTAATACGTGTCGACTTACTTGAGGCGTCCGTCAAAATGAGCAGGTGTACCGGGCACAATGGTTTTAATGAAGAAGGGCTGCTGCTGCCCGTGGCTCTCCTCGTAGCCTCCGACGATGCTGAAGCCCCAACTCTCGTTGTTGACCTTCTGCAGGACGATGTCTCTGCACCAGTGCATGTGACTAAACAACAAAAATCAAAGCCTTTATGTAAAAGCAAACAGAATACATCTGAAGTAGTCGGTCACACTTGAAGGGATCTGCAGCTCCACCTTGGTAAACCCAGCCAGTGAGTCCACAGCGGCGTCCAACTGTCTCGTTGGTCATCCATGTTGTCGAGTTCGTCCCTGTTTCCAACCTCCGCGTCCTTCTCTGCGCTGTCAGAGATGGTCTGTATGACTCGTAACACCACCTGGGACTGAGCCGTCTGGGCCTTCAGCGCAGAAACGGCTTCGTTGTAGGTCAGCTGGGTCAAATCGACACCGTTGATGCTCAGCAGGACGTCACCTGAGGAAGAGGAGCAAACATTTCATTCACTGGACAGTTCTCATGGTTGGTCTCTGCAAAAAGACCTCAGAAGCATTCAAAGCAAAACAGCCAGGTTCTGCAGCAGCTAATATGTTAGATTTGCACTTTTCTTTCTGAGAAACTGCAACATTATTTTGTTTTTCTGTATGGTTGATCAAAACTTTCTAGACCATTTTTGTTATCTGCTTTTTGCACAGCTCTGAACTGACAGGTTAGGTTTTCAGATTTTTCTTTGACAACTAAAAGTATAAAAGTTTTTTTCTTCCATTTTCCTGCAGGATTTGCTCAGAAACCGTCTGATTTCAGTCACTAACAGATTATTTGGTACGTCCCTGCTCTACAGTGTCTGAGTGATAAGAACAACTCTCTGTATGGTTTTAATCTTTAACAGGCTGAATTAATACACTTGCTGCAAAAAGTGATTTTAGGTCACAAATCTTCTCTACATAAAACGTTTTAATGGGTATTTTTAAAAAATACATAAATTTATTAAACAAAATTCCCTTTTAGAGCGTTAAGAGTCAAACCGTTCAGTGTTTTAATCTTTGTGATGACGAGTCCTGACATTTCCTTTATTCTCATTGGTCATTTGCATCATAAATACTAGTTTTACAACAGATTTCCATCTTTCCTAACAAAGTAAAAGACTTCCACTTGACTGAAGCTCTTGAAGCTTTTGGACAGCCGTCCCCCTTCACCCGTCATCCTTTGTCAATTTACCCTCACTTGCTGACTCAATGTTTCCAAACTCCCTGAAATTGATTTCCTCATCATCATCATCATTCGGAGTCTGAAACTTTTCTCTCTCTCATCCTGTGTCAGTTTCCTCCAACAACCGATTGTTGCCATAAAACAACCAAATTGCTTGGGAAAAATCTCGTCCCCAACACACATTTCAAAAGCAGGTCATCAACACTACAAACACTGCTACAATTTTTTTTTAATCACCTGCTGCCATGAAAGGAAGCAGCCGTGTAATTGCCTGCGTCTGTCAGCAAAGTGGTTCATGAACCAGGAGGCAGGTTTTAATAAAACTCAGAAAATAATCACTGGATTTATGTCTACAAATTACTTTCGGAATCAACCCGACTCAAGCTAACCAACCTTAGCAAACAAAAAATAATACATCTCAGTCAATTTTATAAATATTGAGCTACAATTTGGTGTGGTAGTAGCTGAGAGTTATCCCCAACACATACTCTGACAGCAAACAAAGAGAGCGCACAAGAGCTTTGTTTAGTTAGTAAGTTGTATAAATTTATATTATCTTAATAATCATGACTATGAAGATATTTTCTTTTCAGGCTGACAGATAACCTAAACCATGCTGATGGGATTCTAGATAAAACTTCCTACATTTGATGACTTGATTGTTTGAAAAGTTCATCTGATCTGTCCTCGAGCTCAATTTGCTGTCAGTTCAGCCTCAAACTGAAGACGATTGTGTGTTTAGACAGCACCTCTGCAGAGAAACTAGAGTCGCGCCTCTGGTTTACCACACATCCTCTCTGTTTAATGACCCTTGAGCAACACATTGTGTTCCTGAATAGAAGCAGGACGGGAAGACAGAATAACCCTTTTCCTATTCAGCCAATTGTAATTTTTACCCCTTTATTCTACAAAAGCAGTCTGAGGACCAGTTCAGAGCCGGTGTCTAGTCGGTAAACAGATCTTTGCATTTTATGAACCAAAGAACTGCCTTTCAGACAGGAAAGGTGAATCCAAAACACTTAAAATTACAATAATTTATGACAGAAGCAAAGATTGAGATTACTCTGACCAGCTGTAACACGGACATTAAATAAAGTCCTAAAAAATAAAAATAAAAAAGCAGCTGAAAATTCTGAATGGCCATAAAATTGTTTTCAGCTATAATGAAGGTTTTGCAATGATGTAATGAGACATATTGTGAGCACAAGTCATCAATCAACTCATGCTGTGGAACATGTAACCAGTGAGGATGAATCAATAGAGTATTATGTTCACATCTCATCTAAAGTAAATAAAAATATTGACTTATTTGGAATAAAATCAAAACTCAGTTGTAAATATACCCCGTCTTTCTTTGACAACAGCTTATATATTCACATTTTCTAACCAATTAGCTTCACATACAATAAAGTTAAATTAAAAACAGGTCTACTCCATTAGCTCACAGGAACTATTTTCCTTTAGCAGCAACTATAGTAACCAAAATTAGGCCTTTTACACAATTAGTCAATTAGCAATAAGCCAAAAATTCACTTGTTCTCTAAAGTGAGATTTAAAAATAAAATGACAATATATATTTAAATAAATAAACTAAAACTTCTTCTGCAGACTATTCAGCATCAAATATAATGAATTCAATCAATGTGAAGACTCAATGCAGCCGAATATCTGTTTCTATTTTTTGTTTATTCAACCTGGACAATTTCTCTGCTTTTGTATTTTTCCTTACTTGTAAACATCCCTTTCTTTGTATATTTATATTTATTTTTTTGGTACATTTATATTTATTTTTTAACCTGTATCTGGTCCGTCGCTTTGCTGAGGCAAAAGTGCAAATTCTTTTAGTGATGGACAAAAAAGATTTAATTATTCAGTTCCAGATAGAGACAGATTCTTTATCATAATTCTTTATGATTTGTACCTTTTTTGATGGTGCCGTCTCGGTGCAGGCAGCCAACGGGTTGCACGCTCGTGATGTAAACGGGCAGTCGGCTGCGACAATCCCTCCCCCCGGCGATGGTGATGCCCAGAGACGTTCGAGGCTCCTTCTTCAGGCTCACAGTCTTCTCCTGACAAAAAAACCCACCAGGAGGATCCTGTGCACAGAATGTAAATTATCAGTAAGAACAAGCAACAACAAGGACATCATGAAGCAAAAATTCACAAATTATTTTGTTTTAATGTGAACGAGAAGAAGAACTCTGTGCAGCTAATTAATCTCAATCTCTGTGGGATTCTTTGACTTAAGTGAGCCCTCCCAGAGAGCCACTTGTAGAAACAAATGTGAAACATTTGAGATGGAGCTGAGAGGTACGGGTAGGGGCGACGTGTGAGGATCGACACTCGGTTCTCGTAGTGGAAAAGATGTGTGGAAAATGACAACTTCAACCAGCTCTCGTTGCTCTCTGGAGTCTGTAAACTGTCAGGAGGGAAGCTCGAGGGAGGTGGAGGAGGGGGGAGACTCTTCCTTCCCACAGCAGGGAACCCATCCCCCCCAGCAAGACGAAAAGGTTTGACTCTGCAGGCGAAAGCTAACTGTTACTGGCTTTGATCCTCTTGCTTTCCAAAGAAACGACCAGAAAAACAACAAGACAGTGGCCCCGTAGCGGCAGAGCGAGCAGCACCCCGGCTCTTTTGATCAGGACAGAGGAAGGCTCCAGAGAGGAGCTTTCATCTCCGCTCACCAAACTCTGAAAACTTCTCACCCCCTAATGGGAAACTGACCGTGTAGTTTAACCGAGTGATACTAGAGCAAACGTCACAATCACACTGTGTTAACAGATACTTCAGCTCCAACCACATGGATAAAGTTTTAGTTTCTAACAGATCTTTGAAACAACAAAAGCACCTCATTTCCATCCAGGTAAGAATTTAAGCATTAATATTTATAGTAAGAGGCCTGAAAGGACATCATAGCATACAAGAAGCAATGTGTTGGTTGATTATTAGCAGGAGGAAAAACGTTTCAGCTACATGAAATCAGATCTTTTGGTTTGGACTAATATTAGAACATGCTGTTCTAATAAGATGCTAACAAATACAACTGTCTCCGTCACATACCTGCCTGATAACATTCTTCATCAAGACAAACCACCAGGGGGCGCACCTAAAAACTCAGACCATAGAGGCTCATTTTAAAGGAGGTTAACAACAAGCATGACCACATTAGAGGGGGTTGTAGTTAGTATATAAATCTCTGTTAAGGATGCCTGAAATCTGTTATACAAGCTGGAACAAAATACAAACATCCACACCAAAAAAGCAGCATATGCAAGGCCACAATGTGGATTAATTGTGCCAAAAATCCAAACAAAGCTTAAATAGTACAGGAATCCACTTATCCTAAATCACATGTGGTCACATTGGTCTTTTTGCACATGACTTGATCCTACGATAGGCAGCATGTGACTATAGATGAAGTTGTGTAGAATAACTATATTATAAACAGTTGACTGATGGAAAGCCTAGCTTATGCAATAAAAAGGCCACAGTTACGAGTCCTGGAATATGTGAGCTTGTAATGTGTTTATGTCACATTTTACTCAACACTACCCCCAACCAATCACCTGCAAACTGCATCTTGTGGAAGTGTAGTTTTTAACATGGCACAACCAATGATTCAAGGAGACAAAACTTTGGCAGAAGTTGTTATGAAAATGGACAATAAACACGCACACACAAGTTTGAGCATCAGAAACTGTTGTTTTATAAGGACAGGTTTTGCGTTACCTTCAAGTAGGTGGACTGTCGCCTGAAGTACTGCGGCTCCGGAGCCCTCCTGGCTGCCCGGCTGTGTTGTCCCTCTCTGCTGCCTCCTGCTTCTTCTGGAGCCTCTGCTGGCCTCATGACCGCGAAGTTCACACACTTCTCACTGGCCTTAAACACAACCAATAAAAACAATGAAAATCTTATTAAAGATGTATTGTCACACTTCAGTAAAAATACAACAGAGTTACAGTGTGACAGCAACCATAATGAAGCTGAAAAAAAAGAACAATACTAGGGCAAATTTTGCAGTTAGCATATGATACACCAGGCAAATAACTGTTAAGACTAAAGACTAAATGTCTTTCTGAAGTTAAGGAAATAGATCATTTCTGGAAAAACTATACAGCTGACAGCAAAGCAAAAAGCAAAGCAAAGCATTTACCTTTTACTCTTTAAGTTAACAAGCAAGATTTGAAGACTGGATTGCATCAACAATGTGTTGAGATATACTTTTCACAAATTTGAACCACCTGAATGAGATTTCATCACTCCAAGGATTACTTGGCAGTGATTTCAGACACCTAAATATGTGCTTTCAACAACAACAAAAAGTGATTTTTTTTTTTGCATGTCCTCTTTTAATAACTATGGTTATTTTATGTTTGGTAATTAAATGTGTGCATTTAGGTGACCCTCTGAGCCTCTTGGCTACATTGGCCTTTAAGAAAAATAATCAGGGTTGAATTTTACGTGCAGAGATTCAAAGTTTGTTTGAGTTACAGTATATAATCCATTTAACACACAGATAGTTTTGTGTTTACCCTGCTTGTGGTGCAGCAGCTGTAAGAATCCATCTGTTGCATGTCTTTTAAACAATTATGACACTGATGTGACATTTTGGACAAATATTTATGGTTGAGAGGATTCTTTTCCCAGTATATTTATGAGGCCTTGACCTGTCCTGCAGCTCACACAAAAAGCCGTTTTGTCTGTGGCAGATTGCCATTTGATTTGTTAGATTTATGCTCTTGATAGAGTCATTCATTGGGTTTTGTATAAAGGTCAGGCCTATTTTTTATGTGCAGAGTTGCTGTTAAGTTTGTTAAGTTTTAAATCATTGCAATCTGAGTGAAAGCAGCAACTGAAACTCCACCTTTTCGATACATCTGAGTGTCTGAGAAAAGCTTTGACGGCTATTTAATAATATTTGTTTGACAGTGAAGCATAAGTTTGGTTTTTTTTAAGAAACGCAGTTGTTCATCTTCTTTTCTCAGTTATGTTAAATACATGCTTTCTTAGTGTATTTTTAGAAAATATTTCTAATATTTAAATGTCTAAATTCACAGTTGCACCAAGACAAATGTGTAACCAAAGCACAAAACTATACTATAACTAAACGAGTTGAAGTACCAAATGTATCGCAGGAAGTGCATACATCAGGTTTTAAACCCATGGTATGACTGGAAAAAAAATCCTGGAAGAAATGGACATCGTCTGCAGTCATGTTTGCAAATGTTTAAAACAAAGATATTGAACAATCTGGAGTATGTGTTGGAGCTTTGTCTCAGCTACTACCACATCTAATTTTAGCTTAATATCTGTAATAATGACTGGGTTATAGCCATTTTTGTGTTTGTTAAGATTATCTATGGCAGCCATCTTGAATAAGGTTGATTGTGAAAGTTAATCAGTTGTAGACAAGCATCCAATGAGATTTTCACTAAAATCCGTTGAGACATTTTGCCAAACTGGTAGACAAATGAACACACAAACAGGCATTTACATGACGCCAGCCGCTATAAAATCTGTGGTTTCTACCTGTATGATTTGGGCAGCGCTCTCAGGTGTGCCGTGCATCAGGTCGTGCCCATTGATGGCCAACACTTTATCATTGATCCTTAGTTTTCCATCTTTGGCTGCCAAACCACCAGGCAAAAGGTCCAGAATAAAAACCCCGCTCTCATCAGACTTGCGAATGAGTTTGATGCCGAGCGGCTCCGTGCGGTGAGTCTTCGTTAGCATCACATGCAGAACTCTGCCGGTGTTTTGGTTGGATGGAGAGTTGCCAAGAGGACTGAGAGAGGGCTGGGGGGCAGCAGAAGCAGAAGGGGAGGCGTGATGATCCGACCGTTGATCTCTTATTTTGAAACCTTTCTCCTGCATGACAGTGAGCCTGAGGAGAGTCGCCTGCTGCAACACTGCAATGGCTTGGGAATGAGGAACTGAAGCCAGACTGACGTCATTCACCTGGAAACACGACACCACAGAGATGAAACAACACTGTCACTGGAAAGGTAGCTCAGCATAAACACTGTCTATAATTATAGGTCACTCTATGCTGATATGCATTTAACTTGAAGCAGAAAAGTTCAATCTAAAATTATCCTGCAGGAAAATTTTACATTTGTTTTTTTTTCTGCCTAAACTGACAAAATTCAGCACCACACATATTTAACAGCTGTGCTTTCTTTGAAAAACAAGGATTCGTACAGATTACATTTTGTTGCATATCGAAGGTAAAGCTTTCACAAAAAATAAATGTGTTTTATAACAGGGGAAAAGAAAGTGCTTCAGGAGCTTTCTGATGAAATCTTCACTGTATCTTATAACTCCTAGTTGGCAGATCTTCATCTTTCATTTCCAGTTTTGGGATTAGTTGGCTTTATTGAAAGTTTTTTTTTTTTTCCCCTAAAAGAAAACTGAAGCTCAGTTTCCAGCTGCACTTCATACCAAGATGGTCAAAAGTAGAGGAGGGGGGGTGAATACAGACTACTACTTGAAATTTTTACTTATATTATTGCTTTTTTTTTTTTTTTACCTCTTTTTCCTTTAATGTCTAAATCAGGACAATAACCGTAAAAAAAAGATCATAACTGACTGTTACTTCTAAACAAATGGCTTTATAACCCGATGTGTGTCCAGCCTTTAAAATTAACATTTGCCATCCAACCATATTTTAAAATGAAAGTCAGTAAATCAGTCAGTGACTGCAGGCAGTTGAAGTTGCTCTCTGACATGACGCGTGTTTGTGCCTGGTAAACACACCCTGTTACCGTTGAGTCAAAACTTGCCTATCTTGAATATCTACTTCACCCCCATTACCGCTAAAAAAAAGCCTTGTTCACAAAAGCATGAGAGTACGGCTTCGGGTTTTGTCTTCAAACCTCTGGTAGCTGTCACGCTATGTAGGTTTCCCACACATTAGTGAGGTTTGGGCGGGGCAGCCAGGTGCCCACATGCATATGGTGACCTTTTCATAGTTTTATTTTTGATTTTCATTATCCAAAATCGTATGGTTTGTTTTAACAGTAGGACTGCATGTGGGTCATCCATTAACAACCCCCTTTCTCTTTATCAGACATGCTCATTCATGTCACACCAGCCTCTCATTTATAAAAGTACACACACACACACATTTAATAAAGACACTACATCATGAAGGAAAGAAGGATAATTGTGTTACAGAGATGCATCTGAATCTTTTTTGTCTTGGAATTTAGTAGCTTTTCTGATCCTTAAAATTGGGTTTAAAAAAAGAGCACCAAGCTAAAACTTAGGCTATCTTGCATTTCCTTTCATATTCTTTAAATGAAACAAAAGCTAACAAGGATATGAATTTAAGCAAAACAGAAAACATGAAGGCATTTTGTTGCATCTTATACAAGGTATTTGTGAGTGCACACAAGGTTGGCATAACATGGACACGTGTAAACAACTTAAAGTAAGCTAATAAAACCAGAACTGAGAAGAAAAAAGTATTAGTTTGTTATGAAGAAAAATAAATGACTAAATCAAAAATGTAACTGTATCCTTGGTTGCAAAAATGCCAGCTATTATTTACAGTCTGTCGCTGAGTTCATGTGCAATTTAATAGCAGTGTATTGAATGACAGAGTTCAGTGTAGCTTAGTGCAAAGTAAATATGTGGAAAAATCAGTACATTGGTCGGGTACAAAGACTGGTTTAAAACTTAGTGAAAGCAGCCAAAGAAAAACTTTAAAAGACACCTGGAACGCCCAAAGAAGATTTGAACAAGATCAATTAAAAATAGTAGGAAAAACTAAATCAAAGATATAACAGGGAGCTCAAGAGTTGTACACAGTATTATATGATTATTATGATACGTATAACAATACCAGAAAAGTACAGAAGTAATAATGACCAGTATAGATCCCAGCCCACCGCCACCAGGTATAATCGGCTCCAGTGAGGAACTTTCTACTGTGAAGGAGACACCTGGCATTGTGGGAAATACAATCCCGTCACTTTCCTTTGTCTCACCTCTAAGATATGGTCCCCTGGGGCCAGTCTTCCATCACGAGACGCTATTGAGTCCCGGATAATCTCCTGGACGACGATGTTTCCCAGCGGTGTGTCTTTTCCCCCAACGATGCGAAGGCCCAGCTCCTCCTCGGGTTCATCTCTGAACAGCTCCACCAAGTTGGCCTCAGCCACCAGACTGGACCGCAGAGGGGTGTTGTCTGGAGGAAAATAAGGTGAACCAAAACAAAAACGTCTGAACGTCCTGTTTACAAAGCAAAAATGTACAGTTCTCCTCTCTTTTGAGGGGCACGTTTAAAAATGTCTGATACATGTTTTTTTGTAATTTAATGTTGTATTTGTTAGAGAAAAGCAGATGCATGAAGCACAAGTTTGGATTTTACTGTTTCAGACATTATTTTTGTTTGAAGTTGTAACATTGTACTCTGCAGACTGATAACTTAAAATGCAGGAACATCTATGAAAACAAAGTCTAGTTGTGAAATAAAAGTGGTATGAACTTAAGAATCGACTAAACTCAGCCTCATTTAGATTTTATATCTTTGTTTAGAAATTTGTCAACTATTCCTTCCTCACTTGTAGCTGAAAGTACCATAAATTAGGACACTAATGAAAAGTCTTTTATATATTTTTACACATCAGTTTAAAATGAGGATTGTTTTTCTATTCAGTTACACAAATAAGATGAAAATCTAAGAAATGCAGGTCAAATTTCACAAGCTCATGTTACAAAGCTACACATTAACAAGAAAAACTTAAAGTCTTTTGAAAAAATCTTCACTTTACAAAACATGCTTAGTATTTAAGACCTACAGCAAGCGGCTAAGATGGCTTTAAAATAAATTATTTAAAGTATTTTTGTTGCATTTTGCAAAGGACAAATGTGTCAGATTTATGAAAGTTCACAGAGCACCTCATTTCATTAGAAACAAAGTTGCATCAAGAGGTACAAAGAGAACCAAAATACCTCTAATCAAACTTGAAGTGGCCTTTCTCCTAAATTTATGTCAAACACTTCCCTAACCCAATTCTGAAAAACAGACTAAAAAGTGCTTCAAATGTGGAATTAGGATTATAACACTGCAGCACCTCAGAAAGTGTGAAGGATACAGAATAACTACAACTTAAATGAAAGGTTTCCAACATAAAATGGCCTCCCTTTGCTTCAGCACAAAACTAGAAGATGCCTGATAGAAGAAAATTCCTTAGCTAGATAAGATCATGGTTATTTTTTTTGTGGTAGTATCCAGCATGTTTGCAGAAATCTGTGACATGATAAGATCTTCTATGGAAAAGAGGACTGAGTTTCCACATAAAGCTTTGAGAAAAATTGAAGAACTGAACCTCAGAATTGAAAGGTCTGAAGTCTGATTTAAATTCATTTTTTGTGTTAAAATTTTTTTTTTATTACTTTACAGTGTTGTAAAGTGTTGCACCTTTGACTCATGAGACATTCAGACAATATTGTACAAAGATGTGGTCGACTGTAATAAACACACATTCACTCCCTATCTGACTTCAATGTAAAGTGGTTACATAATCTGGTTAACTTTTAACTCATTCGCAATCATCTGTTCTTCTGAGATAAAGCACATGTTCACCACAAAAACCTGACTGTTACTGTAAAATGTAGAAAATTATTAAATATAAAATATTACTTTTGTTGTTACTGATCTAGTATTGCTTTAAGCACAACTATGGAAATACCTTTCTCTTTCTGAGATCATTATGTAACCTTAAAAAAAGCTTACATATCAGGAACAGTAAACTACAGAATTAATCTGACTCTTTCCTCTATATGTGATTTGGTTGGTTTGGTTGAACACATCTTTAAAGTCTCTTTTAGAGAAGATCAGATCCTGCTTTTAAACTGCTCACAATAACCACAAGAAACTTATTAATCTTCACTTGTAAAAACATCCAGAGACTGCCCAGCACTGTGTTAACAAGTAACCTGTTTTTAATCTGAAGTGATGTAGATTTCAGAAACACACAGACTCTTTCACACATCACCTCACAAGCCAGGTTTAAAGTGTCATGCTTGACAGTACAGAGGTCAAAGTTGAACCATTTGTGATTAAACTGACTGGCTGCGTATGTGTGAAGTGAGAAGTGCATGCGTGCAGCCATACAGATTTAATCCACAGTGCTATTGTTACTCAGCTAATTCACTGATGGCGGCTTGTTGTGTGTAAGCAAACGCTTACAGAGCTCTGAGCTGCCTCTGTTTGGATTATGTCTATTACTAAAAAAGAACAGCAGCAGAATCATAACAATGGTTGTCCTATTACTGTAAAAAAAATGATAAGCACTAAAGAAGAGCAGACAGTGAAACTGAGGTGACCTGAATTTTTAGTTATTACAGTAAATTACTTCTTTCCGTGTCCTCAGGCAAGACTATAGACCGTTTTGACACATGCAGAGGACGAGCCGTCGCCATGCTGAAGACCAACAAAGCACATTAACAGAGGAACTACTTGGAACGAGACAGATTTTATCTGCGTTAATTATTTACTGAGTTTGATAATCCGGAAACTGGAAAAAAGAGATGCAACAGAAAAGTTAAACTATGTGGAAAAGCTTGAGCCAGCTGACAAGTAACAATATTGGTAGAAATTGAGGTTATTGAACTCTGACCCCTACGAAGATATAAATGTGATGGAATGGACGAACGATCCAAATCAGCTGCCCCTGATTTTGTGCCCTGATGTGGTAACTTATCCGGTTTTAAATCTGAGCCAATTCATAAGCAAAGAGCTCAAGACAGATAGGAGTCTAAGCCTGTAATCATTACATCTCTGGTTGAGTGGAAGAAACCAGCATTGTTGAAAGGAATGAATACCACACCAGAGTAAGTAATAAGTAAACACGTAAACTACTGATAAAAGTGAGCTTTTTTCATTTTTTCCACAATATACTATGCAGCATTCTCCCTCTCATTAAAAGTCAATATAAACAATGAGTACCGGTGTCCTGTGACGCAGTGAATGTGTTCATTTTTAGTAATTTCAGATAAATTCACATGTGAAAGTACGTCAGGCAGACCTATTAAAACCGAGTCTGTGTTCGGGTCATTTTGTTGGAGGTACTTTCACCTGAAGTATGAATTTGCAGTATTTGCAGTGTGACCACTAATCAATCCTGGGAAGAGGCTGGCATGCTATGTGTGGGTGCTGCTGAACGGACAGCGGGACTCAAAGGTCGTCAAAACGACGACTATCATCCTAAAATAAGATGAGGTTTCTCTTGAATCCAGCTCTAGACCATGTTTGCCCAGGATGTGATGTCATCGTGGGGTGGCCCATGCAGTGCTTTCACACAGATTTTACAAGTTTTTACATGTTACTGTTAATAATGCCTCAGCAGTTCCGAGCAATTTAGTCCTAGATGCAAAAAAAACAAAAACAAAAAAAACTTTCCAACTTATGTGACAGCAGACATGACGCAACTTGGATGAGTCATTATGTTACTACTAAAGCAGATAAAATTATTTTTGACTAGTATGACTAATTTTTCAAAGTTAAGAACATGCATCGATCATTTATGAGATAGTAATCATAATGGCAGGAGCACAAACGTCCAAGCAGGCACTTATTATCGGTTGATTGGTAACTGTGTTTTAGAGGACTTTGGTCCCTCTTGTGGGTCATGTGTTGTTTGAAGGGTTTGGCCAATACCAAAACCATCTGGTTAAAACATCTGTGAGCTGGTACATGTTTCTGCAGCGAGACTGATGATTCACCTGAGTGAGACAGAATCAAACCCTTAAGGCTAAAAAAAGAAACTTCTGTGTTCGTCTCAACAATCTCGCCAGGAAGGAATCCATTTCCATTAAACCGAGAAGCTTCTAAAGGTGTCGTCACAGCAACACTCAAGCTTCCTTTTGCAAAACGCTGCGAGGTAGATGTGGTAATATTAAATTTCATGTTTTGACATGAAACAGATTAGTCAAAGTGGGTGACAGTAAATCTAGTAATAAATGATGAATTGACTCCATACCATCATCGATTTCCTCATAAGCGGGATTAATCAGACCAGGTTCTGACTGATCCCGAAGGGGATTGCGAGAAAGTGTCACCGACTGTTTAGCATCTCCAGAAGACTCCCCGTCACCCTTACGTCCTTTCAATTCATGCCAAGAGGGCCTCTTCCTCTTCTCTGCTTCCTCCCTCAGCCTTCTAAAAACAGAACATCTAAGAAAAGACAAAAGCATCAAGGATAAGACCAGTGATTTGACTCTTCGAAACAATACATGAATATCAGACTATAAATAAACGTAAGAGTTTGTCCTAATTGTGTCATGATATAAACAGCTGCAGGAATGGATGAATAAACTGACAAAAAAATAGTAAATGTATTTTAAAATAAAATACTTTCACAGCAAAGAGTGTCTGATGAGACAGGTTGAGACTGATTTAGTCAGAAAACAGACTGCTGCTCGTCTCTTCTCCCCGAACTTTGTTATTTACACTGAGAGGCTGCAGGAGGGCAACCTGCTGCTCACAACTTACTACGTCACATCAGACCGCAATGTCCACCACACTGGCCGAGTGAGAAAACAACACAGCTGACTTGCACCTTCGTGAGCTCAGTAATTATGAAGCTGTGTTCATGCTGAGATTGTACCAACCGGAGTAAGTGTTGTACCTTCGAAGAGGTTGAGAGATTTTAGCAGCCAAGAACATTAACAACAGCATCAATATGGCAGATAACATTAAATTATCACCATCCCTATTACAAAAAGCAAAATCATTCCCCTGTATTATATATAGTATAGTTGTTTATCACATTTCTTAGGTGAATACCTTCTGATATTCACCAAAGCTGATGAACTGTGAGCATTTCACCCAGAACCTTACCTTTTGTGCAGGTGAGGCTGTAGTTCACAGCGCTGCATCTGCTGCTGGCACTCTGCATAGTGGGGGCACATCACAGTGAGCTTGTCCAGCAGGTTCCTCACCAGCAGGCTGGAGGGCCTGCACTGATGTAGCTGCAAACGCTGGCGATCCACAGGGCAGAAGTCCTGCTCTTTCAGGAAGTTACTGAGGCAATGAAAGCAGTAAGTGTGGCCACAGGGAGTATCCATCGGTTTGATTAGGGGTTGTAGGCAGATGTGACAAACCAGTTCATCGTCCACATCATCCTGGTACTCGAACAGGTGGGTGTCCTGACCCTCATGCTGCTGACCGCACTCTTTACAGACGCGTGCCCATGACAAACCTGCCGGACTGCTGGAAGCCTTTGTTTCTGTTGTAGCCATCGTCTGAGCGAGTTCAGTCCAAACCTCCGACAGATAAAGATCAGCGTCCTGTTATCTCCTCAAAAACTCTGGCCAATAAACACGAGTTTATCTCTTGATGATCAAAACTGAATAGGCCTCAACGGTGAAATAATGATCCATAGTTGACAATGTTAGCTTGTCTGCATCTTGATTTTCTGTGGAAAAAGAAACACGGTGAGGTCTACTGTTCACACGTCCTCAGCAGTAGCACAGGAAATCACAAATCCACAAAGGAGCAGCAATATGGCAGCAAGCTACAGCTGCTTCCCCTCAGCAAGTTTCCTGAGGGAGAAAAGGAATTTTGCTAAAAGTCAGCTAAAAGTCACTGTGCTTCTCACTGAAATGACTGAACTCTGTAAAATGAGGCAGAACAAAAATGGACTGAGGTTAAACTCCTGATTATAGGAGGAACAAACGAATGGTATATATCACAAGTATAGGAAATCTGAATTAACTTGGCAGAAATAGAATCTCCTTCACTAAAGACCCTTCAGTATTTAACCAACAGAAGTCTCCATGCCTTTATGCAGCTTATCATCTCCTTTTAAATCCATCCCATAAAGAAAAAATAGATTGTTAATGCTTTCTTTGAACACTATATTTAAAACGATAGATAAAACCTACCTCATAACATTTTATGCTCTAATATGATGTGAGCAGTTGCGTGACATCCAACAGTGAAGTCGGAATAAAAAAAATTATCAGATTATTTGTGAAACGGTAACCTTGATTAGAATCAAAACATGTCATTTTAGTAAACTTTATGACTGATGTTCAACAAAATTCCTCACTGACAAAGAAAAAAAACTAACTACCACCACTAGAAACACAGCTCTTTTCTAAGCATAGAAAAAAAAGAGGAGGAAAACAGTTTCTTACACACAACCTTGGGTGAACGGGGGATACACTACCATCATACCTTCATGTGAGCCCAGTCCAGATTTAAAACAGAAAAAAAAAAGACTGGATTATTCTCAGTGTGACCAAAGCAACTCAGAAGAGATGATACCTTTATTGTTAAGCTTCGGGTAGCAACTGCACGCAAACTCAAGACTCTAGCAGTTGCCTTAAGCTTGAATGAAACCAGAGCTCAAGCTCCCCCAGCAGCAACAGACCATCAGAATAATGCCTGTGTGTGAGAGAGACTGCACATATTTGTGTGCAGCAGTTTGGACGTATATGAGCTCTGACTGCACCGGTTTGAGGAATGCAGAGAGGGGAATTGGTATAACCAGGCAGCAGAGAAATGTTCTTTCTGCCTCTGTTGTCAGCGCCAATAAATATGCATGTGTGTGCAAATCAGTGTGAGCTCATACTGCTGATGTTGCACTGCCACAGGTAAAGGACTGTCAGTAAATGATTGATAGCAAAGACAAAAGCCACATTAGAAATTTGTGTGCACAAGTCTTTCCATTTGTCTTTACTTTCCACGGGGCAATTCCCTTTCCTGCAATTGATAGGGGGCATGGATCTTATAGTACAGTAAGAGAAGTAAAAGCCAGACTAGACTTTTTATATTAAAACAACACGACCTGGTGCAAAAATGTAAAAATCAGACACTGATGTAGGCTCAAGCCTATGTTCCAGTGATACCCAAATACACTTATTTTAGGTAAACTTTTAAGTCACACAAGGTTCCATGAAGAAAAGAGATACCACTTCAAAAAGCTGCCAATCGGTTGTTACAGACTGGTTTAACATAGACACAAAGTCAACATGTCCATATGCTAGTTATCTAGCTTGCAAAAGGCTTCAATGTGTTTTCATGCTTCTTAAGAAAGATCAACAATAAAACCAAAGCAGAATACCTGAAACTAGACATTACAGTGTTTGTTGTGACAGTAAAATACTTCAACAGTGAAATACAAAGCTGTTTGCCATTTTTTAAATGCTTTTTAATTGATCTTGAACAATAACACCAAACAAAACACATCAATTTACTTCAAAGTGAGTCCACACAGAAATGCAGATTTTCCAAAAAAACATTTTGTTGTTCCTGAAGATATCCTCGTAAGCACAGCACTGTTTTAGAAATGTCTTCATCCACACAGAAAAACACTGAAAACGATCCAAAAAGCTGCTGTAATAACGCCAGGCCTGTATGTGGCTTTGTAATTATGCAACAAAAATACAACAAAAACAGGAAAGGTGTGGAGCATGCATCTAAAGCTTTCACGCTTGGTGCGAAATGTAAACAACTAGAAGAGGAGGACGCCCTTGAGTCTAGTGTGTCGTTCATGAACGATTCGTTCAAATGAACGACTCTTTTGAGTGAACGAACTGAATCAAATCACTTTATTCACTGATTCGTTCCTTTTCTAGTTCAGTTGAGCTCAGTCTGAGTGGGAGTGCAACTTTCGCGTTCTGTGACTCACTCACGACATGAATCTTAATGACACCGCGGCGTGCGGGAGGGGAGGGACTGTTGACACCTGAGCGAATGTGACTTGAGATTCATTCACTGCAAATAAACTACATGTATCACTCTGTGAACAAAACACTGACTGCTCTGAGTGATTCTAACCGTTTCTTACTTGCTCAGGCTTTTGGTAGCGGCATCTGTTTATCCAAACTACCTGCTAATGTTGAGTCAAGCCTTGTGAAAATAAACGCACACACGCCCCCGTCCCATTATCTTAACAGACTGAGGTACACATAAAGTAATGAGAGGAGAGAAGACAGAAGAAGAGTGAGTGAGACTCCCAGCGGGACAAGCTGCAGCAGCGGGGGGTGGGGGGCAGGCGAGAGAAGATTTCTAAAAAATTAAAAAAAAACAACAATAATGGTATATATATATATATATATATGGGTGGCACAGTGGCGTAGTGGTTAGAGCTGTCGCCTCCCAGCAAGAAGGTTGCAGGATCTCATCCCGGCCTGGG